>JNDT01001359.1:0-101322 GCA_000697055.1 Saksenaea vasiformis B4078
TCGATGCACATCCACGATCTTCAATCCTTTTTAGCCGGTGCACCTGATGGCCACAAATTCGATGTATCCCATCAGATCCATTCTTTAAAGTTTGGCCCTGACACAGACAATACCAACGACGTTGTGGCGTTGACGAATCCTCTGGGCGGCACAGTGAAGACGACAACAGAAAGTAAATGGCCGGGTGTCCGTTGTCATTTTTGCTCATCAATCAATTAGCACGGACCATGTACCAGTACTTCCTCAAAATTGTATCCACTGAGCTGAAACCTCTGGTTGGATCATCCACGTTTACCAACCAGTATTCTGTCACTCAAAATGAACGTGTCCTGAGTGAACAATCTACCGGCTTACCAGGTAAGAGAACAAAGGATATATAGCAAAGTATCTATAACCGATTGATTTCATACCTAGGTGTCTTCTTCGTCATGGACATTTCGCCGATGTTGATTATCTACCGCGAAAGTCGGGCGTCTTTTACCAGCTTTATCACAGGTGTCTTCGCCATTGTTGGAGGAATCTTTACTGTGGCAGGCTTAGTGGATCGAGTGATGTACCGCGCAGAAAGGTCACTCAGAAAGAAAATTGAGTTGGGCAAAGCGTTATAGTTTTATAATTACATGTTATGGCCTCTTTTTTTTTTCTGTTGATCCCAAACTCGCGTGTTGTCAATTATCGATCGAATACTCTCTATTCAGATTAACAAGTTGTGGATGACGTTGATGTTTCCATCGTCAAGAAAATACGAAAGCACATAAGAATCCCTTAAAACGAAACGTTCCGTCAACCCAACATGATGTTCCCTCACTCATATTCAGCAGATGCACAACATGCAATAGTTTGTTTGATCATTATGTCAACAAAGAGATAGTTTCTTTTATTGCAAACGTTTTAGGAGCAGGCATCCGAGTAAGTCAGATCATTTCCTTTGGCGATGCGATTATTTGGATCTTGCTCTCATTTTCTTTCTCTTGGCCTTGAGACGTCTCTGGCGCTTCTTTCTCCACTTATCTCTCACTAGATTAGAATTACATAAGCGATTGACCGATGGATGGATGTATGTATACACTTACTCTTTGATGGATATTAAGAGAACAGGAAAGATCTGATTTTCCGGCTGCTCGAACGAACTTTATAGTGAGATTCGGAGGTTCGGGTTCCGGAGCACTTTTTAAAGTTGACGTCAGCATCGCCCGGACAACTGATGGGGCAAGAAGTTGTCTTCGGACAAAGCATTGGCGAAGTCACAGTTGCCCATCAGATACCTACCTTTCCCTGCGGGGACCTAACGGTGCACTACACAGAGGTAAAGCATACGCTGAAGCACGGGGAACCTCTAGCCCGGTGACGCATAGCTTTTTTAGAAATGACTATTTAGTTTAGAATTGGCGGAAATAGACTCTCCGATACGTGAACGACGCGCCGAAAGGCAGCCCACGGCAACAAACCTAAGGGTACCGCTAAAGGTCGTCCGGAGAACTTGTTGCCTACCTGAGTATCGCGCCGTATTGTCTACGGTGATACATGCAGGTAGAGTATAGGGCTACAGGTCATCCACGTCGTAGGCGATACTTGTCAGATGTCAGTTATTTGTAGCCTGTCTTCCGCCCTATTTCACCGAGAATTTCGTCGGGCACTCCCCTCGGGCACTCCTCCTTAAATATTCTAGCTGTCATCTTTACTGATCAAGTGTATTGTAACTCTGTCAGTTAGTTAAGAGCAGTGTACAGAGAAACCCTGTTTCTATCCATCTTTAACTCACAATAAACAAAAGTCTCAAAGGATTCCTACCTGTCTGTATCATCGCACACTCATCAAATATCTCACTAGCAATCGCTGCAACGTCAATAGATAAACTAGGTGCAGGGAGGGTCAGGGTACATGGCTATGAGGGTACTTGATATTGTGAGCGCCAGAGAGATATAAGCGTTTGAACTACTGGGAGCTCAAGAGAGCATAGAAGGAATTAGAAAACTGTAGCACCAATGATCCAAAGCTGTTGAAGAAGTATGACAATATCAGCTCTTGGTATACGTATTCAAAATGAGGATGTATTCATCTTCAATAGCCCGGTTTTAGGGCCTTCTAGTTGAATAAACATTGTTGCAGCAGCAACTAAAATATTTGAGAAGGAGTGCCCGAGGGAAGTGCCCGACGAAATTCTCATTTCACCTTGTAGTCCAGATGGATATCCAAACCGATACAGTACGATGCCCCGGAAGACAATAAGCAAAAATACATGAAATCGTTCCATGACCATCGATTGCACGATTACAGTCAAGGGTTATGCAATATCTGTGGATGAGATTGCCGGAAGACTGCTGTACGTTGTAGATTCGCCTGTAGTCTATAGGGTAGTCCGTAGATGTACATCTGATTTAGATTTATTACCGTGTGCTAAATAGTCCGAAGACGTATAGTTGGATCTCATCACTTATGGATAATTGCCGAAAGTACCTCGAATCTGCTACACTTCTTTTCGGAAGAAACCGACTTTCAAATCATCGCACAATGTTACAAGACTCATTCCTCATTGCAAACATAATAGTGATAGTGGTTGTTGTTGTACATAGAAAAAAAAACATTTAGGTTTTGGTGATAGAAAAAATTTTGAGAGAAGGGTCTATATAGAGATTGTCTTGAAAATGTTCATGCCAGTATTTGCTGTGCTAATAATGCATCCAGGTATTTGCTTGTGGAAGTGAAGTTCTTTGATGTCGTTTGCGCCTTGATGCACGAAAAGCAGTTGTGGTGGGACTTCTACTCCACCGGCTGTAAGGCGGCCTTCTTCTTCTGTATCGGGTTCAACAGAAAGATCCCACAGCGTCAATTGATCATCAGCTCCGGACACAGCCAAAACCGATTCCTCAGTAGGGTGCCATTCAATGGACGTAATAGGTGCATTGTGCCACTTGAATGTGGCAACAGGTACAGGTGCAGCACCACTCTTGAATGTTCGCAGATCCCACACGCTGAAAATACCATCGTCGTGACCACTTGCCAACAGATAACTGGCTTTGGTATTCCAGCTCATGACATTGACATCGGACTGACTAGCACGAATGCTGACTGCAGAACGCTTCTTGGTACGCGTATCCCAGATTTTGATCGTCTGATCAGAGGAGCAAGAGGCAAACACATTACGTTCCGTTGGTGACCATTGCAAATCTTCCACAGATGACTTGTGCTCTCGGAAAGGTACAGAATCAGTATTGCAACCGTTTTGTGTAAGTGTGGTGTGATAGATGCGGCCTGCGTTATCACCAGACAGAAGTCTATGGGTTATTGTTAAATAAAGTGCCATCGCCTACCATATCTACGTTACCTGCCAGTATCCAGAGTTGACCAATCCAATGCGTAGCCTTCTTCTCCACTATGGTTATGGATCGTACCCCAAGGCTTTGCGACCTTTGGTAGGGTCACTCCTGGAGTGTCCAAGCTGCTCACATAAGGTGTAAGATCCCAGATGTGCACTTTGCCAGTCTCCGACCAGGTTGCAGCCATTTGCTTTTCATTCTGTTGGGGCATCACACGAATTCGGTTCACACAACCATTATGCGGGATCGAACGATGTTCTAATACGGGATCTTCATCCAACGCATCCGGATCATCTTCATCATCGGAATCTGTAACCAACTGGGTCAGCTGTCCGTCTTCCCAAAGAAAATGCGTTCATACCATCTTGTTGTGTCTTGTGCAGATTCGACATTTTCATTACCAAGACCTCATTATCACGCACACCAGGATGCGATGTGCCTGCAGCAACGTACGCTGTGGCAGGGAACTACAACCAAACAATTGTATAAGCATGCTGCTTTTGTCGCCTTGCAGATCATATTTACATTTTTTCGTTCATCGCCCAAATTGTCTCGCAGCACGTCAAAACTGAGAAACGGTAACCGCACTTCCAAGTTATGAAGCATCACATATGTTGAGGGGTCAGCTTCCAAGACTTCGCCTTCCTCCAACGGCTGTCCCGGAAGGTATAACTTCAGATCTTCATTATCTTCTGCTTCTCCCTTCTCGTCCACGTCCATACCTATTACCGCAAAATATATCAGGACTTTTCTCGCTTCTCTATAACTGCTCAAATCTCACCGTCGGCGTCTTCGGCCTGATCTACTTCCTCCATGGCTTGCTCATCGCCAGACTCCTCTTCGATTTCGTCCTCCCATGCATCCTCAAACTCGCCCATAGCATTCTGATCGTTCACATATCGTTGAGGACCATTTCCAAAAGCCGTGGTCTTGGTTTGCTCGCGCAATTCTTCTTGATCGGCCTGACGCTTGGACATGTTTGAACAAAAGAAAAAAAAACGTTTCTTGGAACAGACGAAGCGCAGTCCTCTTTTGCCTGAAAAAAAAAAAGCCAAAATTGTCAGTTGTGACTTGCACTTTTGTGTCCAGAGGGCAGCAGTCAGTAAGGATATGGGCATATCAAAAGAACTTGTTTTTTCTTACTAAATAAAAAAGTATAGAAGCATCGTGAAAATTCCCCAAAACACTTGTACATAGTACAATATGGTTAGGGATAATCACTCAGAGCAAAAATTTTGTGAGCCTAGAGGAGGCATATCACAGTCCACTGCTCCTGAGAAAGGTTGTGCATAGCGGTTCATCAAGTGGGTCTCAGATACAATGGCAGCTCATGTAATCGAGAATCTCGAACGATAAGAAGAAAAAAGTCGAGGACAAGCAGTATGGAAGTGGGAATCACGCAGAGATTGGTAAGTCCTCTGCAAAGTCCATGCCAGCTGCATATTTAGCCCACCCAAAAGTTCATCCTTCTTCTGTTATCCGGTTCATTGCATAAGCTATTTTTTTCGGTGGACTTACTGTTTATTGAACAACTTTTTCCGCCACTCTAAATAAACTATGCGTCCATGAAGAACCAAGTTTGCGCTAAGGAAATAATTAAATATGCGGTCATTAGTTCACGAATTGGCGACAAAATAATACTGTACTTACATCAACTTTGGTCCCCAGATGGACGCATAATTTATTGGAGCAGCATAAAAATTGTTCACGGTTAGTAAATGGAAGATGATTTGATTGCCTTTTTACTTACCCCGAAGGTAATCAGGCCAAAAAGCCTGGGCCAAGCCCGCACCTGAGTCCGGTGGGGCCAGCATGGGGTTGTTCCTGGTGACGAGGGCCAGCGTTAAGAGAGTACGCCGTGCAGAGGACTTGAAGCGATGCAAACGTCTGGCAAAGCTCTGCTGTCGAAGTTGGATAAGGCAGCGTGCGATAATACTTGCTTACCTGGTGGTGAACAGGAAGCTACACCACAGCCAGGACGGTTCGGGACAGCGGTCATGCAGGCTATCAATAGACAAAAAATCACGAATAATTGTGTATGTATATAAATTGACCCTTACCGGGGATGTTAAAGAGAACAGAGCCAAACAAAAAAAGAAAGGAAATTCGTACGTTCGTTTAAGTATGGTGGAACCTGCGCTTATCTTGAAACATTTTTACTGCTTTGCGGATGGAATACTGGGAATCCATCACTGAAGTACCTCAATGCAAAAAACGATTTTTTGTTTCAATGAGACATTTCCTTATCGTGAGACATTTTTACTGCTTTCCGACGGGATATCGGAAAGCGATCACTGAAGCACCTCAATGCAAAAACGAAGTTACTTACACGCGAACTATTCGTAGGATTGACGCAAAGTAAACTATTTCTCGCCGCAAAGACGCATCAATTTCCAGCGCTAAATTTATTGAACTTGGACGTAAAAGGACATATAGCTGACCCAAACGTTGACTCCAAATCCAGTATTACCTAGAATCCCGCACGTAGTACGTGGCCGATAGTGGTAGATTGCATTTTGCGTTTCTAATGGCAAATGCTGTCGGAGGGCAAAATATAAGTCACGAACTCTCTCAATTCTGACAAACAGCTTTCCCCATGGCATTGAACCTTTTACGCGCATCCGCACGAACAGCTCGTCTTGCTCGTCCTGCTGCTTTGTCGACACGTGCAATACTTCCTGCCCATGCTCGTGCTTATAGCAGCACTGCTGGTCAAGCCAAATCCTCAAGCAACACTCCTTGGGCAATTGGTTCATTGTTGGTGTTTGGTCCTCTTCTTTTCCACGTCACTTCCCCCCCTCCCAAGAAGAAACAACCCAAACCAGCGGTTGAAACAGTTGCTCCTGTTTCTGAGGCCGTCAAGGAGGAACCTAAAGTCCAAAAGCCTTATGTGCTTATCGGCGGTGGCACTGCCTCGTTTGCCGCTGCTCAAGCTATCAAGGAAAAGGACCCCAATGCTAACGTACGTTACAAACTCTAATTATTCTTTATAGCTGATGATTATATGTATTTTTTTTTAGGTCATCATCATTGCGGAGGAGGAATACGCTCCTTACATGAGGTTAGATAATATCTTTCTTTTTGAACGCGTCTTTTTTTTTTTTTTTCATTGTGATGCTGATTGTTTCAAAAGACCTCCGTTGTCAAAGGAACTCTGGTTCTCTGAGGATCCCAATGTGGCACAGAATCTTGTGTTCAAAGACGTAAGTAGCATTATCCATTCATTTATCGACAACATTATTCAATTTCTTTTCTCTTCTTACAGTGGCAAGGTACCGAGCGCAAGTAGGTTTAAAATCTGATTATAGATGAAATGCATTGACACCATGCCACAGCACTATCTACCAGGATGCTTCTGCGTACGAAGTGATCGACAATGCTTCTGGCTCGGATCTCAAGACGACAAAAACAAAGCTGCTTTTCAACCAGGTGACTGGTTTGAATGTGGACGATCACACTATAACGCTGAAGGATGGAAGCGTAATCTACTACAATAAGGTACCCCAAATTCATCGATAGTTGCTAAAATAGGTTGGATTAAGCTGTTTGTGATAGGTTTTGATTGCTACGGGTGGCGCACCAAAGAAATTGCCTAACCAGCCTGAGCACGAGAAAGTGACCACCTACCGTACAGTCAAGGATTTCCAGAAGCTTGACGGAATTGTTAAGGATGGTGCCCGTATTGCCGTCATTGGTGGTGGATTTTTGGGTTCTGAACTCGCCGTTGCATTGGCCCACAGAGGTAAGGCTCTGGAGAGCAGATGCTCGATGGATCTAATTTTGTTTGGACGCAGCCGAAAAAGAGAACGTCAAGGTTGTCCAAGTGTTCCCTGAAGGTGAGTTAGTTCACTTTTTTGTCAAAGCGTTCTCAACCGTTTGTTAGAGGGCAACATGGCCAATGTGTTCCCTAACTATCTGACCAAATGGACCACCAGCCGCGTTCGCCAATGTAAGTTCAGCTATAGCTGGCGATGTTTGTTTTCTAATGTGTTGTGTAGTGGGTGTGGATGTTAAGACGAACAAGAAGATCCAGGCCATTAAGCCTACTGAGGAGAACAAGGTAGTACTTGACCTTGACGATGGCGAACAGTTGACCGTTGACCATGTTGTTGTCGCCGTCGGTATTGAACCACGTGTGGACCTTGCTCGGGAAGCGGGATTGGAAATTGATGAAAAGCGAGCTGGTGTTGTCGTGAACGCTGAGCTTGAGGCTCGTAAGGACGTGTTCGCCGCTGGTGACATGGTGTCCTTCCATGATGTCCAGTTGGGCCGTCGCCGTATCGAGCATCATGACCAGTAAGTCTACTTTTCTGATATTCAATGATTGCTGAGCTTGTTTTGTGTCTAGTGCTGTTCTGAGCGGTCGCCATGCAGGTGAAAACATGATTGGTGGTGCCAAGGCATACACGCACCAGTCGATGTTCTGGTAAGCAAGCTCTGTCGGTCAAGTAAGTCCTGATACAATGATGAATTATGTAGGTCTGATCTGGGTCCCGAGATTGGTTATGAAGCTGTTGGTCTAGTGGATTCTCAGCTGTCCACCGTCAGTGTGTGGGCTAAGGCCACTGCAAAGGATACGCCCGCTGCCAGCGCTGCTTCGGAGGCCGAAAGTCCTCGTGGCGCTCCTGGTGCTCAGCAAAACCCCACCGAGCCAGTGGTCCAGAAGAAGAGTCCATTTGAGAACGAAAAGGTTTTGTGTGCCTGTCGATAAATAGCTATGTCACTCAACGAACAAACAACTTAGTTTGGCAAGGGCATTGTCTTCTATGTGCGTGAAAAGAAGATTGTCGGATTGTTGCTCTTCAACGTTTTCGGCAAGGTCCAAGAAGCACGCGATATTATCAACGCTGGATATACGTCGGATAAGATCGATGGTCTGCTTAAACAGTAAGTGCAAAATGATAACAAAAAGGAAGATGACTTAGCAACAAATGCAGGTTCAATCTTCACGAGGACTCCCATTAATTTAGAGAAAGGGACTAGTAGTGTAAAGCAGTTCAGCAAATATAGACAAGAGACGATACATTTTTTTTTCGTTTGCTTCCTATTTTGTACAACAGTATACAATGTCTATTGGATGATGCATTGGCACCCAGTTATCAGCCTATCATTCCAAGTATTTCGCCAGTGAAAGTTTCGCGAACGGTTTGATCCCTGGGATTCCGGCTTGGCTTCGATGGTCATTGGATGTTCGCATTCTGTCTTTAGATAGTACGGGTTATCTATCCGCGCGCACGGGTTCTCTTCTTCGTTTGTATTGTCTTGTGTTTGTAATACGTTAATTGAGTCGTTGGCTGCACAATTGCTATCTGATTGAACAAGGAGGGGTGGGAGAAGGATGGTTTGTATAAGGGATTGACGTTTTCCAACAGCCCGGATTGTCAGGTACCTGCTGAAAGTGAATCATCCTTTTCCAACGGTGCCATTTCACCGCTTACGCCGGAATCGTTTCTCATCGTTTCCCAATAGTTAATATTTTCCTTAATATAATCCACCGTAAATGACATTTCTAGTATAGTAGCAAGTTTAACCTTCTGTTTCGAGTAAAGTACGTAGGTCCATTTACCTTGCACGACATCACACACAGCCTCAAACAATTTCAAAGCAACATGTCGTTTGAAAGATAATTGAAAATCTTCAAGACGTAACTTTCCGCGTTCATTCATCGGCATCACGGACAAACCGAGTTCCTTCTCAAGGTCGCCTTGTTGGAAGAATTCTTCCGCTAGATATTTTGCCCACCGTTTTGCTCCCAGGAAAGGTCGCGCCTTTAAGCCCATGTCAGTGACGCGCAGCGCAGCTGGATTTCAATCTTACACAGTTACTGATATCCGCACATTTGATCAGTGCACCACATAGAATCAACCGTTCTCGTTCGCACTGTTTTTCATCAGAGAAGTCCAGTCCTTGCGTCTGGATACGTATCGCCTGTTCTTTCACCTTCTGTACATATTCATCGTGCAGACTCATGTCCGTAGCTAAAATACTACTGACTACGATGCTGCGGAACGCTGTTTGTTTGTTTGTTTTGTCTGTAAGTTCCTATATGAGACGGGGATAAACGTACATGCATATTCGGGATGACTTCGGATATCTGTAAGGGAGCCGAAGCAGTGTTGCTGAAGAAGGTGATAAAATGCCATTGAATGGAAACTCTCCAGTACGGAACGGTCGTTGTATAAAATGGCTAAGGGCGTTGCTGTGTTCACCTTTTTTTTTGTTTGGTTAAATGTGTAAGTCGCTAAAAAAATAAATGGGAGGTTATTCATACCATGAACATGTTATTCACGCCCGGGTGTCCAACGTCGTGACCTATACTCGCTAACAATAATGCAAATACATCAAGTGGTCGTAATAGGCGGGAAATATGTCCTTGATGGCATGATGTTATTTCCGAATCCATCCGTGTTGCGGCTCCAATTTGACATAGGAAATAATAAGTTGCTTGTAATACATCGACGGCGTGGCGAAAATTGTGGTATGGATTTTTACTGTGGTACGAGTTGTAAATGTCAAAGATAAAGTCGTACATATCATCTAAAAAAAGATAAGAAAACAGCCACGTGGCGTTTGGTGCGACCTGATATCTTTTTCTTACCTGTTGGTACACGTAAATGTTCGAGGTCTGGATGGGAAAGGATGTGATTAAGCACCAAACAAGCGCAATGGATTAGTTCGTGGTCAGTTAAATCCAGGGGAAGAAAATCCCAACGACAAAACAAGGATTTTAGATACGTCTGGCGGGCACTGCAGAGGTCGTGTAAGCCACATGGCTATACAAGGAGAAACGAACCTAGAAAGGGATTTTGCAGACAGACACCGTCCACGGCCTGACTGAGGGGTATAATAGTCCACAATTGTTTTGGATAACCTAAGTAAGAATTGAATTTCCATAAGAACCCGTTTACTCTCAGAGATAATTTGCTGCGAACCAGTTCTCCATCATAAAAACGCTTTTCAATCGGTCCTGGAACTGTGTCCACATATTACCGGAACTGGCGTGTTTTGATAAGGGTTTGGCATGACTTTGACCATGTTTCAGTTGATACCGGTGTACATTCTGAAGTACTGGTAAGAGGAACATCCTTCGGTGACACAAACGTAAAAAAGTAAAAAGAGAAAAAGAAATAGTACCAAAAATAAAGTCTTGACGACGTTCTTCTGTAATGGCTTTAAAAGATAGTCTGCTGCACCGTACCGTAAGCATTCAATCATGAATTTGGGAGAATCACGCGAGGAACAGACTAAATTGAAGGTTCAGTCATGAAACATTCACTAATCCTGCGGTCGAGGGAAAAAGAAAGAAGGAAAAAAAAAAGGCAAGATAATACGAATAGAGCTTACCGACGGGAACAGTGTCTACCAATAATCCAGTCTGAAGTTTTTGTACAATTTTCTTCAGGAATTGGATTCCATCATCCGTAGGTTTACGACCTTCAATATCGATGAGTAATAAAGTTGACAAAACGTTATGAATCCGGCGTGTTTGTAGTTTCTCGATCGCGTCTTCGCCTATTCTCGCAGTCGTGACTATTACGATTTTAAATGACCTGGAGATGATAATGACGATCCTATAGATGTATACCGTGATTGAATACTGAATATAACAACGAAAGAGAACTATCTGATGAACCGTCCGTATTAACGATAAGAACAGAGCACTGATTTGGATCCATGAATAAATATATGCAATCAACTTCTTTTAAGGCAATATAATTTCAACTCTGCAAAGGAGAATAAGAACATGTCATGGTTGTCATGCCATGCCTACCTTGTAAATCGGTCTAATCTTGACAATGCAAGTAATGTATGTTAACGGCAAAGTGATATATATAAAGACAGGGTGAAGGAGAAAAAAGTTACTTTTTAAGAAGAAAAAAAGAAGTGTGAGGAAAAAAGGGTTTCATTTGGTTTTGGCATCTTTTTTCTGGTTGGTCTAACGGGGCGGGCGAGCCACGCGACAAAGTGAACACACGCACACACACACGCACACACATACCACACATATATTTACACACATAAATATAATATAGAAATTGGCACATAAACACAAACATACCCGCACACACACAGACATACAAAGATACTTACTACGTACCCAGTTATCTATCATGGATATTTATTTTTCTGACGATCCTTCTTATTGGCTCAGACTGATTTACAACTTGCTTAACAGCCCACTTTTTTTTTCTCGCCGCTCGAACATGACTAAGGGCTTTTTTCCTTGCTGTGTTGAATGTGGAGTGAACGGACTTTCCTTTAGGGGTCTGTGATTTCTTGTTATTATGAACAATCCCAAAATCCCCTAAATTATCCTTGCCGATGGGTACACAATGAGACAAATTACGTCAACAAATCGAAATATTGTTCATAGATGCGTGATATCACAAAATAAATGCATTATCATTGACCTGGATGTAAATTGTATACTTTGACATTTATATTATGCATTGATATCTTGGAAACCTCCGTGAACATTTTCATGTTTCTCCTGCATCAGGCGCAGTACCTGCCAATAGACATCGTAAACTTACACAGTGACACCTTGTTTGTAATGGTAGTGGTTGGTTTAATCCATGTGGCACACGGTACAGTCACTATGCAACCTGAAGCAGAGTCAAATTTTGTGCCAATGCGTCTGGCCAATAACGTGATGATTTTTTGATAATTGCTCCATAAACATGAATGCTCATGCTCAAAAATGTGTACAAACAGTGGCATTTACCCACAAATAGAACTGAACCAATGGTGTAGGATACTGATGGTCGTGGAACAACATGATGGGTATATTTTCTGGAACTCAGAAGCCAGAGTATACCTGTGATCTTATTGGCTGCGGACGTTTTTATCATACCCAGAAACCAATTATATAAACGCTGCTTCTAGGAGCAACATTAAGTTACCTTCTCTAGCTTTTTCTCTCTCTCTTTTTCTCTCAAACATGACTGTTTACAAGCGTATCGGATTTGAGACTATCAATGAATCCCCTTTAGGTCAATGCGTTGGTAATATTGATTGCCCTGTCGACAATCGCGTGTATTTATCACCAAGGTATCTAGATTTGGCGAGCTCTGCTCTTGGTAGCACGATCGTTGCTGTGACAGATGAGTTTTTTGCTCCAGCTACGAACATGATCAACCCTGCTCCTCCTATTCACTGCCCTGGTCGTTTTGTCGGTGAGGCCCGAGTCAGTTGTTTTGCGGCTTCAACTGACGTTCCTTCGCATAGATACCGGTGCTTGGATGGATGGGTGGGAGACAAAGCGTCATAACCCAAACTATGATTGGTAAATTGGAACGTCGATAAGTACTTGACTGACACAGTTGCATACGATAAGGGCTATTATTAAATTAGGTTTTGCTGGTACGATACGAGGTTTTGATATCGATACGCATTATTTCACGGGTAACCAGGCACCTGCTGCCTCTGTCGAAGCGGCATTCGTGCCTGAAGGTGATGTCCAGGCAAAAGATGTGCAATGGACTGAAATCCTTCCCAAGGTTGACTTGCCTCCCACTTGCCATAACGTATTTGTCCTGGAAAAAGAGACTGCCGTATACACCCATATCCGTCTAAACAACATTCCTGACGGCGGCATCGCTCGCTTCCGTGTCTATGGCAATGTGAATCCGATTTGGCCCAAGAACAAGTCGTAAGTGATAGTCCGTCCTTGGTACATGGCTGATTTCAGGATGTTAGGACGTTGCTTGATCTTGCTTTTGTCGGTAATGGTGGACGTGCTGTAGAGGTTAGCAACCAGCATTACACGCCTGGAAGCAACCTTTTGCTGCCTGGCCGTGGACAAAATATGGGTGATGGATGGGAAACCAAACGCTCGCGTGTACCGAACCATATGGACCATGTGGTGGTCCGTCTCGGTGATAAGGGCCATCTTCTCAAAGCTGAAGTGGATACGTCTCATTACAAAGGAAACTACCCTAACAAGATTATTCTCGAGGCCACATTCACGGAAAAAGAAATACCCGATTCTTCCGCTGAGTGGGTCACATTGATAGAACCGACCAGCGTTGGTCCCCACGATCTATTTTATTTTGATCTCCCCCACACTGATAAAGCGTTTACGCATGCCAAGATTACTATTGTTCCGGGTAAGTTTAGGAAAGGAGTTTGCGACGAGGTACTCAACTGACGATGACTACTTTTTAGATGGAGGTTTGAAGCGTCTACGATTGTATGGTATTCGAGAAGGTGGTAGTCTACCTGCCCTACCTATCCCCGTACCCACAAATACTATCAATGGCATTGTCCAGTAAATACGATAATCTTAAACTGCTAGTCAGAATAGATATACCCACTACATAGCTGGATTTTTCTTGTATACAACATGAGATTTTGCCGGAGCTTTATGCTACTTGCTGAAGGACACCGCCATCTTGCTTTCAGTGGTATTCAATGGTTGCTGAAACGCTTTTGGCCGCTCATTTTGATTATATGCCATATGCTGGAATACTTGCCGAATGTTGATTGCGGCCATTGCATCTCTATTCCACACCGTGCTACACTTGTCGCATTCGAGAACAGCATGGATCTTTCCCCCTTCTTGTCCCTTTGCATCTGGTCGTTCCTCTTTGTTCGCTAGACTCCGATGTTGACATTTTGGACATATCTGAGACGTCAAGTACTCGTCAACCAAAATGACCTTCACGTATCCCTATAGATATGTTAGCATGCTTTATACGTTAATTTTGTCCAGTACCTTCTTTTGATAAGCCATATCTTTTAGTCTTTTTAAAATGCGCTTTGATGGGGCACTCATTTTTCCCTTCATGGTACCCGAGAACGATCCGTTCTCAAATGCTATAATCGTGGACTTCTTGTCGCTTTCCTTATCATTCGCGCAGAGAGGTCTCCATTTTTTCTTTTTAGGCGAATTTTGATGTATTTGATGCGAGTACTTTTGACTTCCACCTAGGAGGCATTTTGCGATCTGCGTGGTTCCTTTTTGCTTGTCAATGTACGATTTCAGCTTGAGTTTGTTGTATCTGATGTGGTGTTAAGTCCCCTGCAACGAAGTTTAACTATACCTGGCACCTTGATCATAGAAATTACAGATAGCTCGGTGGTGCTGAAGTCGATATTGGACAGAACGTATGTACGTCCCCAAGTCAGCAGTCTTTGCCGTTGGTATTCCGTCGATAATTTTCTTGGTCTCAGGACTCTTGTCCAAAAACTCCCGACGTTTCTGCGTCGCCCGATTGAAGCCACATATGTCATAGTATTCTTTCGTACTTATCGATCGGATATGATGCGCTTCTTCGCAAGAACCGTCAACAGCGACAAACACATCAGTCACCCCAGGATCGACTCCCCAGATGAGGGAATCACCAATGCGGTCCCGGAGATCAGCAGGCGTTAAAGGTGCCAGAGGCTTGGGCGTTTGGGTTTCTTAAAAAGAAACACCACATCCGTTCCGTCAGTTCTTATCGTATCCCTATCGGACAATGTAAATGAGAATTCAACAAACCATAAATGTGGATACCAGAAAAGACATTTCTCCGTTTCCAAACTTTCCAGTGTTAGAAAGCCGATTTTTCGAGTATCAAAGGCGCGGAAATATTGCTCGTGAGCTAGTTCATTCGAAAGCACAGTGCTATTTGTTGTAATTCCTGCCTTGTTCAGCATGCGTGAAAACGACTGCTTGTCAAGCATGATGTGTCGCATTTGAAAAGAATATAGAGGAAGTAAAGTGAAGCGCCGAGCGCCCTTTGGATCTGTGCACTTCAATGGTCGGAATGTACCTTCATCGATACTTTTCGCCGTAGTTTGAACGAATTCCACCAGCTTTGGCCAGGTATCACCAAGAAGCTTTTGGTTAAAATGTTTTGATAGTTTCCGTGATGTTCTGGATCGAATGGCTAAACGAACAGCCGCATTCAAACTCGAGAGCAACTTCTTTGATAATTTGAGATTCTTTGTAATATATTAATTTCAATGGTTAGTTATTCTTCCTGCACTCAATACTTACCTCTTTCACGTTACGATAAACGAACGCATTCGACACATATTTTTGGGGCTCCTCTTCTTGAATAAACACTTTCTGTTCTATTCGCTGAAGCACCCGGAACAACCATGGTAGATAAAGGTGAGGATTGGCGTTCAAGCTTTCATCTGTGATGGGGCATGGACCAACGTCGAGCGATCCCATCAGCTCGTTCACATATGCTTCACAACTTGTGGTACGTTCAAGAGACTGTGGCCATCTGACTGTATTTGGGTCTTCCGAAGTGACTTTATCGTAAATGTACGATGCCATATGCTTTCGTTCAGCAACAGTAGTTTTGCCCATATATGCCGAGTCCTGGACGTCAGATAGACGAATGAGCAAATACTGGATGCTTTTGTTCTTGAAATTTGCCACGACATGATTGCGAACAGCTTCTTCATATTGTTTCGCACCGTCTGAAATTAAGGTCATGTAGCCTTGCGAACGGAATATATGTGGGTCAAAAGCCGGGACCTGAGTTCGGAAAAGTTCGAATGCATCTTTGACATTCTGTGGCGCCCTTGATCCTTGGCCTGCAACCAGTGAAAATAAATCGTAAAAGAAATGGAGAGACAATGCTGGCACTTGCTGCTTTTGCGAAAGAAGATGTAATATGTAATAATTTGCAAAAAGCGACCCGCAGTAGGTAACGTCGCGCACATGCTTCACAGCTCCATCTAGCACCTTGACGAATTGGTCACTCTTACAGATGCTTTTCATTGATGTCTTGATGATAGATGTCCTTTTCAGTTCGGTGGTTTGCCTTCGTTTGGGTTTGTAATTTTCGCATGATTTGTTGGAAGACCTACTGTGGCCAGACTTTCCGCAACTGCTACAAACAATTGCTTCACCTTTGGCTATCTTAGCCTCTTGTTTAAGCCTGTGCTGCTCCGCTTTGGCTTCCCTCTTCGCGTTGCGCTTTGAAGTAGCTTTTTCAAATTTGATCTCAGCTTTTGTTTTATGAGACGACGATGATGCATCTTACAACAGATGATTGAGGCTATGTTTGTGTATCTTTAACTGCTTTACCTTCTGATATTGTTGCAGTCGAAAATTTTACTTTTTCTTTCTTCGCTCTCGTGGTCTTTTCCTTGACAGCTTTCTGTCGCTTTCCTTTACGAGGACGCAGTGGTTTCTGAAAGTCACCATCACTGTTACTTGCTTTGTGAAGAGAGAGCTATATCCGTTAAGTATTTTTTATATAAGATATTCGATATACTTCTTACATGTTTTGAACTTGATCTTGATCTTTTGCTCATGAGACAATAACCTGGGTGAAAGAGCTGTAATCTTTGTTGTCAGTGATCGATATCTAAAGGAAAGCAAAAAGGTGTCACACATCAGAAATGACGTTTACTGTCTTTCGCAAGCATACTTTTCAAAGAAGGAAAATTAAGGTTATAAAGAAGCTAGGAGGACATATAAGATCGACGATTTTAGACGTACTGTTGTTTGCTGGATATCTCTCCACGACTATGTGGTTAACTTGAAACACGCACACATTCTAGCCAGCAAAAGAAATCCAATTTGACGATTCGAGATTAAGACACCATCAATACCATAGAAGTCAATCGATCTTCAGATAGCGATCATTCGTTGTGTAAAGCAAAGGCCTTTTAAAAAAGAGCCAAGTAGTCAACAACAAATATAACACCTCAACTATTGATCGATGAACATGAGGATGAGGATGACCTCCCTACTTGTTGGATTACGCGGTCTTTTAAGATCATCGGATCACCATTAAGTCCATGATAATGAAAAGCAATGAATAGTGTGTATATGAATAATTCCAGTTGCAGTATTTGTTTTGCTTCGTAATACTAATTTTTCTACGGAAGGAGTTTTGGAAAAGAAATCAAAAGCGGATACCGTTAGGAAGAAGAAATGATACGATAAAGAAAAAATATCTATGTATCTGATGCTTCATTTTCTAATGTCACAGATAGGATATCCTCCCCTTTCCCTCTCTGTAGGAAAAGGAAGAGGGCAGTGGAAAGATGAAGAGCTTATTGGCAAGAAGCGATAGAGAAGCAGAGAATATGTATGAAATAGCCATTATGAGGACTGCCCTGAGGGAGGTCCTAGACCAACCCCAAGATGCACTACTGAGGCGAAAGCAAAGCACTTGACTAGCCAATTGGGAAAGGGTCCCAGGTTCCAATTTTTACGGGCTGTGACCTTCGCTTCATCCTGGGAAAATGATTGTAAAAAGAAAATGATGGAAAAGGAAGGACAAGGATGATGATGACCAACTTTATTTAGATGATAAAGATTTTGACTTGTCCACGCGAATGGATGGTGGTAAATTGGAGGTACCCCCAAAAAAGGTAATACTGCCCGTATAAAACGCGAATTTCTGTGAGAATTTTGCACTACTTCTACTCTTCACTTCTTATTCGAGAATCTTCTTCATGTCTTTCCAACTGCTCCAAACTTTTCCTCATTATCCTGAAGAAAATGCCAAAGTAGTTGTGCAATTCCCACGAGATGAGGCTGGTGTCTACAATGTTGGAAAGCTCGACATTGGTTGGTGTCTGAAATGACAGAACGGGTATGCTATCCCAAATGGTCGGCAATTGACAAAGACCTGTCTGGGCTCTGTCCGGTGTCTGAACACCATGTGTGAGCTGGAGCTGGTCGACCTCAGGTCGAAAGCGACCCAAAAGCTGATTGATGCCCAGTGTGAAAAGGGCTGCGGTGCTTGTGGATATCCTATGATCCATAACGCATGCAAAGCCAGGGTGCACTTCAGATTTGAAGATGATAAGTGCTACATGTACCCTGGCACTGCAGCTGGCGAGGATTCGTACAGCCATGATTCATACGAGGCAAAGCACTTGAGCGCCGAAGCCTATTTTTTTACTACAGTAGACGCACGATATTGCCAAATTTCAACGTCGCTCTGCTTCATTTGAATTTTTCTTCCAACTCGCTATAGACGAAGGTAGAAGCAATAAAAGATGTGACGGAAAGATATTTTATTTTGTTAGATGCTACATCGATATGCGTATCTTTTAACTTGGATAACGACATAAAAGGGGACAAGGCATAGCTGCATTGAAAGGGACAACCGCTGAATCACTAAAAGCATTTTCAGTTCAATGCGTCCTTGTCGAAATGTAACGAGTAAGATGATGTAATGTATACATCGCTGGAATTTTCGAAGGAGCTTCGTAATTGTAGAAAAAAGATCGGCAATGACACTGCTTCAAGGATATCTTCTATTGAAGATGGAAACCTTTTTTGCAAGCTTTCATTTTCATGCTCATTGGTAACCAGAATCGAAACATTCATTAAATATCTGCACGAATATTTAATTCCACTAAATAGAGCAAAGTATAGCGATGGTACGATTCTTCTGGTACATAGATGTCACTATGCCAGTTTGTTGAACTATAACTGATGATATCTCATCTTTAAACTGAAAAGAAGGCTTGGGACATGTTGTTCTTATAATTTATAAGTAGAGAGAGTCAAACAAGAATTGGAATGAGGACAAAATAGCAAATTATACGTGCTGCTATACCCTTGATACATAATGCTGTATAAACCGACTAATCAGATGCTGGTTAAATATGCTTATAATTATCAGATAAAGCTATACATTAAAATGTACTGGAAGGAAGGTTATTGTAAATACTTGTTCCTTGACCGCCCTCAGCAGGTACCTCTAGCGGGTACCTCTATCACTTTTAAGGTGTCAGTGATAAGAGTACTATCAGACTAACATACTTTCTTCCTATATGAAAACTCACAATTTCAAGAAAGTAATCTTTACTTACGTGGGAAATAGTGGGAAATAGTGACAATAAGCAAATATTCACCAGTTACTATGCTCTCATCACGACCTTCCTTTCATAGGGGTACCTCCAAAATATCGGCTCATTGCTGGCCCTTCAACCTACTCTGTTGTCCCAGGAAGATGGCTTTTCTTCTTTCGCTTCATTCATTCTTTTCGCTTCTTGCGATTCCGTTTCGTTTTATTTCTCTTTCTTCGATTGTATTTCTTGCCACCGTCGATAAGGATATTGACCATCTCCTGCGCAGTGCGCTGTCGCCCCTGGTAGCCACGAAACCGTGTTTGTCCTGTGTTTGGACTGTAGAATGATAGAAGTGTATTCAAATGGTGATGGATGTAAGCAACATGCCTATCATATTGTTCTTCCAGTTGCGTTTTCCCCGTTGGAATGTCTTGTTCAATCTCCTTGATGCGAGCGGCAGTCTTCGCGGCTTCCATTGCCTTTGGCGGCGAGATGAGCCTGTGTATGTATAGTATTCTGCAGTTGAACAGCGACGGACTTTGTGAGAAGTGTCACCGTCGCCGTACGACGCAGTAAAGACTTGAGACACGCCCAGATCGGCGGCGCAAGGAGTGAAGTGCTGCTGGGTCTCTTTGTAGGTAAAATCAGCCGGCGTAAGTTCCGTATCGTGGACAGTCAGTATTCTCTTCTTTCGTGCAAAGTGGAAGTCCCCTGAGGAGCCATCCGTCAATATATGATTCGTAAATATATTTTTATGAGAATCCTTAAGCTCTTGCAGACTACAAAAAGTATAAGTAATCCATAATAGTTCAGTAGCTGAGAAAACTACCTTTTGAATCCTAGTTTTGAAAAATCAAATATCTTGTAAAAAAGTTCAAGTTGCTCTTCATGGCTCGTTCCCGCACGCAGCGAAGTAAGACTGCCTAGAGTCTTCGCATTGACTGTGATAAACCTCCAGTGGAAGGACACCATCGGTGTTAGCCCAAATAATCGAGGTAATTCTGTTGATGGTTCACTTTTTTTCGATTGCAAGTGCTTTTCATCATATAACTCCAAGATATGTCGTAATGCTGGGACATATATACCAGGAGCAGCGGAAATAGCCTCTTTCGAGGCGGGTCTAGGAACAACTTCTTCAAGTTCCTGGAAAATGGCTTCCGTGGCGGTCCTAATGTTATTTGGAACATCTTGCGATATGGACGGATGCCAACGAGCATCGCCACCAGCAATTCTTTCAAATATATATTCGCTTGCAATATCTTTTATCAATTTCTTGGGCGAATCCTAAAGATCATGCGTGAGTAAAATGGATGAAATTAACTGAATCCTACTGTAAGAGAAATTGCAATTGGAAAATTGCATAAAAAGTAACACGATTTTCGAAAGTTTCGACCATATGATTGCAATACGCAGTGCTTAAAGTGACACAGGCTGAAGAAAGTACATCGCTACAGGCAATTCGGGTTGTACTTCGATATATCTGGCCGGGGTACCGGTTGCAGAACGCTGTCCATTGTTCGAAGATATCGTCAGGCATCTTATCGTTCGTGCTTGTAACCGGCTTGTCCAAGACAAGCTGACATACCGAATACCAAAAATTTTGTGTATACAGGTACGCACATACTTCATCGTAAACATGGCCTACAATGTAATAATTGACAAATAATTGGGCTCGCAGGACGACACTACGAGTCAGTTCGCATAAAAGTAAAACGCGTTCATGGACAGATTGCTGGAATTGTGGCCGGCCAACTTTCTCAAATACTAGTTTTCTGGTAAATCTCTCATAATGCTTTCCCAATTTCTCTTCCAGCGTTTCGTTCATTGTTCGCGAATGCTTCGGGCACGCTGCAGACCTGGAACTACGATGCTCCGTGGATCCACAGGAGAAACACGATGGTGATGGTAAATTCTCGTTAGCAGTGCTTTTTCGCTTCGAGATCCTTCCTCTTTTTTTCGCCTTCGAAGATTCTCCAGCTTCTTCTAAAGTCATTTTTCTTTTCTCACCAACTACAATATGTTTATTAAGGACCGCATACGCTTTCGAATATCTGTTACCTCTCTTTCGGCCGTGGTTGATATTAAGCGGGCAGATCTTGTAACGTTTGTTGGGGTGTCCTTCCCCCCCCCACAGTCTTTACATACAACTAAAAATTCAATGAAGTAAAACTTGTTAATGTCCTTATCTCTTTAATGTAATGTCATTTACCTTGCCGTTCTTGCTCTCTCTGAGCTTGGATTTGCAATAGTTTTAAATGTTTTTTGAACATGACCAGAACGTTGGTGGATACGTTAACGGCACGATGTAGGAGCCAAAGGGAAATATCTGTAGCGTCACGGAGGGTGGGAAACATCATGAAAAATTAAAGTGAAAGAGCAAGTTCTGTCGTAGAACTCGAAAGAAGTGACAAACTGTTGTCAATCCAATGTGACGGCTTCATGGTTTTGAACGCGCAAGATGCGCGCATGTACTTAACATCCCAATATTATTCTGTGGTATGCGAATGACAAACCCTGTTGCATCGATAATACATATTTCATATAGTTGTCTTTTTTGTTTCTAATGCTAAAGGATGTCCATATGCGCGCCATCCAACAACTCTCTCGCCGTAGAGGCTTTCTTTTGAATAGCCGATATCCACCTTCATTTGCTGATATTAAGCATTCGCGCATCCAATTTCGTGCTTCTCGTTGGTGGCTATTTCCCGTAATTAGATCAACAAATCTATCTGTTATGGATTATGCCATCTCATACCGCTTTCACTCTCTTACAGCCACTTCTCTGCAGTTTGTTTGAGAACATGATGATTTTTCAATGTCAACGACATCTGATGAAAGCCTCCTATTTGCCGTGTTTTCTTCTCAATGAATCGGTATTCTTCTGTGCGCTATACGAAGTCTTCACCAGCATACCGAAATGATATCATACTTTGTTTGCCTCACTTATCTATCCTCAGTTATCTGGGGAGAATCAAAGAAGACTTTAGAAAGGAATATGAGACGGGAGAATTCAGCGAGACTAAGATTAAGTTTTTTATTATTCAAAGAATTTTCTTTTATATGTTTCTAAAATATGGTCAGGACATTGATAGTGAGACGCATTGTAAACCAGTAATGACAAGAGTACGCGTCTTCATTCAACTGAGTCCAAATATACCAATGATGATGCGGTCATATAAGTGATCTACAATTGGTAGCGAAAATAGGCAATGGCGGCCCTGCACAATCGGTAACAAAAATGAGGAACTAAGGTTTGAATTACTGTAGGTCCGCAATGAAGGAGAAGAAAAAATCGTGTAACAATGAAATACGGCACAAAAGGATGTGCGATGGTTAACAATCTATTTTCTCATTCAGAAGAAACTCTTGTCTGAAGATTGTGACAGGGATTTTCTGTAAGCATTTAACGGTAATTCATGTCTCTGCATCGAGCTCTCTTACAACTCTCGCTCTTCATTTTTACACCGTAAAAAGAAGCACATAGCATATCGGATCCAGGCTTGACAGTGTGATTATGTTACTTCGTTTACTGAATCATAAATTCGATCCGTAAGTCGATCATCTGCTCTGCTTTCACCTTGGACCGAAACTCTTTAACGGGATTTAGAAACGGCGAATATACGGTAAGTACAGACATTTATAGCCCCTACTCTCAATTAGGTTGCGAACAGATTCTGGAGGGTGTATTGGTGCGTTATCCATCACGATATAATGGCCTTTCATCCCATGTTTATCCAATACATCCATTATATTCGAGATATAAGAGAGATAATGTTCTGCTCGCGTACCAATTCCACCATCGACTCGTTTACCTTTTCGTTTAACTTCCTCCTTCCGGGTGTAGGGACCTCTGGCCTTTTGACCGATACATCTATCACTCCAGCCTCGGATATGGCACCTAATCTAGTTATGGTAATACCCTTTGGCGGTACAGTACCTTTGTTGGTTTACCTTTCAGGGATCGGCCGAAGTTTCTCCGAGTATGCAGATGAAATCCAGCTTCGTCAACGAAAACGCAGTTTGGGGTGAAATCTAAATCTTACATCTCGCCCGCTCTTCAATTTTCTCCTTCCGCAAAGCTATAACTCGGTTAGAGTTCCTTGCTTCAAGGAAGGTTCTCCAATTTTTTCAATGTCAGACAGCATTTATCGACCAAATGTCTATGTAATGCCCATGTTGATATTGTTAAACCTCTGAATGCATCACAGAGATTCTCCTTTATGTCAGTCAGAACAGAAGAAGGGTTGCGTCCAATATACTCCAATATAAATTCAGAGTGAGCATCGGTTAGCTTACTGTAGCGTCGAACAGAAGGCTTCCTTCGAATACCTGGCAAACGTCTTTCTTCGTCATTGTTATATGGTCTAACATAATGTTGTGCAGTTTGAACGTTTATACCTGTGATCATAGCTGCCTCCTTTGCTGTCAGCCCTTGCTCAATTAACTAGATCAAATAACTTGCCTATTTACTGTAGAGTGTACCGTCCATACGTCTCTCTTGCTTTAGATTTAGTTATTTCTTTACCTTTTTACGCAAAGATCCAAGAATTATGCTAAGGCGTTCCCTATACCATCTTCATTTGCTGGATCTACCTTCATTAATGTACGCACAGATGCGGAAGTATTGTTTGGATATTCAGATGTCTTTTGCCACTTTCCACTAAATGCAGCATGTGAAAGAGTCATTTCTTCCTGGTATTCCAGCCGTTTCTCTCCGTTCCTCTCGACGTCGGGTAAAGTACCACCAGCATTTACATTCAATGAAACGTTCCCGCCTCCCATATAATAACCAAGATCATTCATCATTTTCAATGTGAAAGAGAAGTATTTGTAATAGCACGGCCTATGGCTAACATCGCTATTAACTTACGAAGATCGGATTCGTAGGTGTATAGGGGATGGGGGCGAGGAAGCGAGCTTTTAGGACGTTCGTCCGGAATGGTAAGTACCGTTTTTGTTTGGTAAAAACTTAGGGATCCTAGGTTTAGGATCCCGTCCTTTTATAAGAATACGTCTGTATGCGGAGAGCAAATATATACAAATGGTATGGAGTACAATATCGTCGCTAACCAGGAGCCAATCCACACACAAGGTCATGGAGACCTATCTGTAGCACTGCTACACCTTCATTCTTGTTGTGAATTTTAATGATGATACTTCGCAGTTCCAATGCCTATCCCGCCATTAAACCCTGCTTCTTTTGCTGTCTCTCGTCATTGTTTACTATACTCAAGCACCTTTGCTGTTTGTCGTAGCGTATATATATTTACCGTATGAAGTCATCTTACAACTTCGATATCTGCAACGTAGAGGACATCAGCTAACGATGGTTAATAGTTATTACCGTATGTATGTATATAGGTAATGGGACATTTGTGAACCTTCCTCCGTCATCTTTGCATGATCGAACGAATGATGCGTCCTGAAGGGTGCCACAACGGCTGCTGTAAAATTCATTCCCAGACAACGCAAAATTACACGCAAAACACTCTTGAAAGAAAAAAATGTCTTATGCTTTGGACAGCCAAATTTCCACGCTTTGACTAAATACGTAAGTTGTTGTTCATGGGCAGCGACAAACGAAAACCGGATGCCGGTTTTTCTGACGAAGACCGCGAGCATAAGAGACCCTCTCGGAAGAATTCTCCATCAACTTCTGAGGCAACGTTATGGGAATGCATTACACTCGATCATCTCAACATTAAAGCTTTATACCAGTACATCCGTTCAGGAGGGAATCTGAATATTACCAATCCCGAAGGTTATGGTGTACTTTATCTTGCAGCACGTAACCGGAGCGTTGAAGCATTACGAATACTGTTGTTGCAACCTGGTCTCGATATCAATGAACGTCACGGACCGCATGGCGAACTAGCATTACATGCCGCAGCTAATGCTGGCCAATTTGATGCAGTTGAACTGTTGATAGAACACGGTTCAAAGGTTGATGTGAGAGATGCCCTTGGTCATACACCACTAAGTAACAGCTTGTTTGGAAAATCGTATCAATCCGCAGACCTTTTGATCAAATCAGGCGCATCATTGGATGGCGTGGATAGCCTTGGCAACACGCTTCTTCATCTAGCTGTAGCCAACAACGTTATAGAAGCCATCGAAGACTTTGTGAAAAAAGGTGCCGATGTGAACAAAAAGAATGACCGTGGCCTATCGCCCCTTGCTTTAGCCATTAGTTTTGGTCATACCGAAGCAATGAACAGTTTACTGGAGCGGGGCGCAGATATCAATGGAGAGACACGATTTGCGACCTTATTGCATCACGCAGTAACCTGGAATCGACTCGAAGCTGTTCAGGCTCTTTTGCAGCGTGGTTGCAAAACAGATGTACTCAATGCCATGGAAGAGACACCGTTATATGTTGCTGTCCAGCAACGTAAGATTGACCTTCTCAAACTTTTGTTACAATATGGTGCGTCGCCAACCTTTGGAACAAAAGAAAACATCAACCTTCCGCTTTTGTATGCCGCTAATCATGGATACACTGAGATGTGTACACTATTACTCACAGAAGATACCAACTCCTTTTCCATCCGCACAGCCGCGAAAATGAGCGAGCAGGCGGGCCATCATTCAACAGCAAGCTTCCTGACAAACAAACTCACAGAGTCTACAGCTACTGCTACTACTACTACTGCTGCTGCTTCTATTACGACTCATACCGAAACAGAAAACACCGCTTCACCTTCTCGGTTACTGGAGCCAGATTTTAGTTCACTTATCAACACGTTCAGCGATGATGAAGATAATTCACCGGCACCTAAAATACAATAGAACCCCAATAAACAGAAAACAAAGAAAACTTTTTTTTGACATTATTTTATTGCTCGTCCAAGAAAAAAACAAGGTGCTTAGATCTCGGCCATCTCACGGAGACGACGGACAGTCGAGCGGACAGTGGCAGCAGCGGTAGTCCTAAAGAACGCGAGAACCATGAGACATGCTTTCCTTTTTCTTTTTTCCTAATGTCGAACTTACGAGACGGTGTAAGCACCACCGGCCATGATCTTCTTGCAGCCCTTGCACTTCCAGATACCGACGGCGGTACGCTTAACAGCGTCCTACAGATTCAAAGTTAAATTCGATCATGCTAACATGAATGTATTCTTACCTTGCCGCAGAAAGTACAGGTGTACTTGGCGTGCTGGGTGATTTCCATCTTCTTCACCTGCTTTCTGAGGGAAGCACCATATCTGGTACCGTATTTACCGGTGATTCCGACTTTCTTAGTGCGCTTGGCCTAGTATCATTGAAGAAAGGAAAAAAGTTCGAGCAATAGGTAATCCAAAGCAGAAAGGATAGATGGAGAGTGTAAGTTCATCGATGGATCTGTAACGCGAAGTAATCAATCCTCACCATTTGAAAATTATGGGGAAAAGAGGAGGATCCGTCGATGGCAGGGAACCACTCCAGGAGTGTAGCTCACCGTCCCCCGGACTGAGGACGGTCCGGGCTGGTTATGTTGTGAGTATCTGAGGTTGAAAAAGTAGAACTCCTTTGGGAGGAGTTCAAGCCGCAGCGACCGCATTGAGTAGGACGTGGAAAACGAAAGAAGTTTACCTTTTTGTTTAAAAGAAACACAGAGAGACTTAACCCTTCAAAGTAGAAAACTTTGTATATGAGTTCCCCACCCCATACACCCAAGTCATCAGTGAGTCTTAATTGTGAGGTGCCACCGAATCCACTTGGGAACGGCTTTGCGCATGCAAGCCGAGCGGCAGGTGAACAGTTGGCATGCCTTGTGGGCGCCTCGTTCACATCCGTAGGTGAGGATGTCTACGTGTTTGGAGGATTTGATCAGTACAGTGACGAAGTGTTCAATACTCTTTACAAGTTGACATGTGACGATGACAATCAGTACCGTTGGACAAAGATCCCAACCAAAGCTCGTGTTCCAGCAAAACGACACGGTCATTCAGCAACGTTATGGCAAAAAAACAAACTTATTGTTTTTGGAGGAAATGGTGAGGAGGAGGATCGCTATTATGGCGATATTGCTATTCTGTACTTGGATACCATGACGTGGTGGCATCCAGAAATTAGCGGAGGGCCGGAAGGGCGTATTAAACACTCTGCAACGATCTATGACGATAAGCTCTATATTGCTGGCGGCTTGGAGCATGACAAGTATGCAGAAACCTTACTCGTGCTGGACCTCCTCACGTGGACATGGCAGGCCCCTGTACCCTTTGTGCGGCGATTTCAGCATATCACCTTTATGTATAACAAACGACTCTATTTATTTGGGGGATTTCATGAAGATATGAGCAGATCTAGTCATCTATCGTTTATCGATGTCGAACGGCACACAGTAACCCATCTGGAGATCGACTCGCCATCCGCACCGCCTATGACTGGCCAATTGTTCTCTCAGATATGTGGAGATCAGCTGGTGGTAGTTGTCACGCAACCTTTTTCACAGACGAGTACTCCTACTGGGCTTTGGCATTTGGATCTAGCTTCCATGCAGTGGCAGCATCACGATATCTTGATGCCGAACGAGAATTGTCAGTGGCACTACTTCTCGATGGGCGAACATGATACATCCTTTTATTTATTTGGTGCAGTAGAGCAAGAACCAGACGAATACTATGCCATGGTACTACATGTTGATCTTAAAGAGTATGGTATTGTGCCCGTGCCACCTCCCCAGTTGGGCACGGATTTGGTCGTATTACTACATCAATCGCAGACAGGTCAGCACAGCGCTGACTTTGCTATCCGATCGAGCATTGATCCAGACGCGGGTGAACTACGAGTACATCGCCTTGTATTGCTTGCACGCTGGCCGCATTTTGCAAATGTGATGAATTCTGGGATGGCCGAGTCTACGACAAACGTACTGACATTACCAGAATCATTTGATGCTCTGAAAGCTTTTGTATGGTTTCTTTACACGGATACATTGGACGATACGCTCTCTCCCTTGTTGATCGCAGACCTATTAGTAATGGCAGATCTGTATTTATTACCGAGGTTATTGGCCTTGTGTGTACGCAAGCTCCATAGCTACATGGATGTCGAGAGCGTAAGTAAAATCTATCGCAGTGCCTATCAAGCAGGCCAAAATGGGCTCCGACAAACTGCACTTCATTTCATGTTTCAGCGCTTTGGCGCGGTCTCACGGACAGCAAGCTTTCGTGAGCTACCACAAGAAATCCTCTTCCAGTTACTGGACGAGATTCCTATTCACGCCGCCCTCATGATCTTACCCGACAGCGACGAGAGAGAATGTATCAAAGCCGATGGCGATGATAATGATGGTGATGGCACGTTAGTCAACAACGACGATGACCAAAACGCGATGGAAATATAGAGCTTGTTCGTGTTTAAAAAAAAAAGCAAATCAACCTTTGTATACAAGTACCATCACATCTGTGGTGAAATAGAAGTTATATACAGCTGGAACTTGTCAGTAGGGTACCGTAGAATTAGCATTTGTCGTCTATCAGGACCAGATACGATGCTAGTTTTACTGCACGCGAAATTGTCTAACACACTCCGTTTGTTTTCAGCAGTGTAATTAAAAAAGAGAAATATTAAAAAAATCACAATTCCTTCCCAGTATTTAGACATTCTCCTATGCACGCTGAAGCCTTTTTATGGCCCATAATGATACAGAATATGTCTATACCCAAGAAAATTACGTTTTAGGCAGGCATATTCCGGTTACATGTAACTGACGATCGTAACACCAGGGGCAAAGGAGGATCAAATTTTTTTCTCAGTGACAGCGCAGTGAATGTGACTATCAAAGTGAACATGATTTCGCAGCGGAGTCTACCGCATCAAAATTGGTGTCGTACAGATACGAGAATGAACGTCGCATGTTCCGAAAATAAGTGTCTCCCCAATGACAAATCAAACGCCTCAAAAACACTGTTATTAGTTATAATTGTGGAACGGAGAGAGGCTGATAGCGTCCTCGAGAAATGCCGGGAGACCGGTCGATCACTTTACTCAAAAAGGTGCATAAGAATGGTATTCTGGATTGCATTGATGGGAAACCGTCGGCCGTCTTGGAACTGGTGATGGGATAACTCAGGCATTGATGTCATAGATCAATGAAGTTTGTAATTGTCCGAGACTTTGTGACTTTGAAGGCTTTGTTCGATTTATCTTGTCACGGTGCTTGTAAGTGCTGATGGGAAAAAAAAAATGATGTCAGAAAAAGAAAAAGAAAAAAGAAAAGTAAGATGCACCCTTCTCTCTTATCATACTCTCCTGTTTCTGTCGTTTTGTACGGTGAATGGGTCGCAAAACGAGCGAATCGGTCTGATGATGATCGACCGACAATAAAGCCTTTGTTGACTGATAGCTGAGCAAGTCCAAGCTAAACAAGCGTCAACAGCAAATACAGACACAGAGATACTAGAGGGGTACTTTTTCTACACGCCAGTCCGCGATGAGCACCATAGCCAATTGGCTATCGGAAGCATACCCATCAGTACCATTGGTATTCTTCGATCACTTTAATGAATGTATAATATTTATTATTGTTGCTGTAGCCTCAAACTTGAATACATTAAGTCAGCCTCAGTTCAAAGACGCCACATCAGGCACAACGCATGGAGGCATTCGGTAACGCCAATGGACAACAGAAGGACGATAATTGCGTACGGGGACGCGCATCTTAGGTCTGGGTACAAAGGACACGCTCCTTTACCAACAAAAGTAATCTCCATATCGATGGATGTCGATACCTGTTAACGTGCAAACACGATAGAGTCTCCGAAGGTAGTCGCGCAGAAAGCCCTTCCTTATATTGAGTATTCTTATAACGAGTATCTACTGTATCATCCTTACCGCTTCTTCTTTTTATTCTATAGCATTTATATTTAAAATCAACATCTTATTTTGCTTTGATCTCACATGGACTTTTCGTGCTTGGAGCTGGCTGGTGGTGTGATAAGTCAACGCTGGTCTTTATACATTGGATTTCTATCATGCTATTTGTAGAAGATGTCGCGTTATTTGATATAGAAAACATGACAGAGATAGTTAAACGTTTAAATCGGGATACAATACCCGAGCTAGAGCCCTCAGAACCGAAATTTAAATAAGACAGAACCAAAAATATCCATGCATTCAGATCAAGTGTCGCAAAGTTGGGAACTCTTGCAGTCTGGGCGTATTCTTCTAAATTATCCACCCTAAGTCTGCTCGGTCTCCTTGGTGTACTTTTCGTAATATATACTGCTCTATTGGCAAATACACGTTAAATGATTCAACGTGTACATGACATTCCGCAAAAGTAGAATAAACTAAACCAACACAAATCAATGCGAGAGATATCTAAGTAAATCAGGGCGATTTTTGTGATCTCACTAGCTGTTTCCATTTTTGCATTGTTAGGCCTTTCACTCAGTCGTCTTCATGGTGACGCGGACAAATATGAAATCAAGTGTTTGAATATTCATATTTTAGCAAAAAAGAAGTGTGAAGAGAATGAAAAGAATGATAATCCACGGAATTGTTTCAATTGATCAAGCGCAGTGGAACGGAAGAGCAGATTTTACTGTTTACGGAAAGTTCATGGTAGTCGGTCCATTGAATTATGCCTTCTGATGTAAGCAGATTGGTCCTTTAGAGTAAATTATGCAATTCAACGGAGAGATACCTTACAGATCTAGAGGATCGAGGTGAATGTACGCCGATAAAACATGTCGTAGCTGTTCAGTGCCGGGTGTAACAAGCCCTTGTTGCGGGGAATGCGAGTCGCCTATTTTATTTTGCGGACCGGACAGCGCAGGGACGCGGGAGGTAAGAAACAAAATGATTGGGCAATTTCAGAGATTTTCGTTTCTCCGTGCGCCGCGGTCCGCGTTGCGAAACGCCAAAAGATGGGTGGTGTGGTGTAAATTGCTTCTTCCTCTTACTCTTTGTTGCAACATCCGTTCCCCATGGTGAGTCTATACATTTCATCTTTTGTATTTACATCGACGGCCAATGTGTCCATCAATCGATATGGATGAGAATGAATCGATTTTTTTCTGGGGCAGGGAAAAGTGGGATCGTTGCCTGATCATGTCAGCATGGGCGAATTACACAATTTGTGTCAACAATAGGATAAGGGGGGGGGGGGGGAGTAGAATAGCGAGCACGATACCCACAACTGTTTCTTTTTTCTTTCGACTTTTTCCTTGGTTTCTGTGCATGGCGCAATGGTAACTAACGTGTCTTCCGAATGCTAGGCCATCGTTAAAGCTCACGAACTCCGCAACAAGAACAAGACCGAGCTTCTCAAGCTTCTTGACGAGCAGAAGCAGGAACTTGCTTCTCTCCGCGTCCAAAAGGTCGCTGGTGGTTCTTCCGCCAAGCTTCAGCAGATGTAAGTGAAATATTTGTTTTTATTTGGGAAGAACGGAGTCGCTAAATTTTATTTATTTAGTGGTGAGGCCCGCAAGAACGTCGCTCGTGTGTTGACTGTCATCAACCAGACCCAGCGTGAGCAACTCGCTCTCTTCTACCAGAAGAAGAAGTTCACCCCCTTGGATCTTCGCGTCAAGAAGACTCGTGCCATGCGCAGAGCTTTGACTCCCTATGAGCGTCGCCTGAAGACCGTCAAGCAGCAGAAGAAGTTGGCTTACTTCCCCCGCCGCAAGTACGCTGTCAAGGCCTAAACGTAACGAACGAACAAAAAAGAAAAATAAAACTTGTACTTGTTCCTTGTTGCTATAAGCAGTAGGGTTTAGTGGTGGTGGGATTATCCCTAAAAGAGAAGGAGCTGGGTACCTTTGTGTGTCGAAATGATATACATCTTCATTGTTTTGGTTCCGTTGAACGCAAGAGCACGTTTCTGATGTGCCATTCACAATCAATTCAGCACCAAGGAAGTGTTAACTGTCTCTCTTCTCTTCTCTTCTCTTCTCTTCTCTTGTTTCTTCTTTCATGCATTCTTCCGCTTCAACTTTGACTGAAAGTCATCTTCAAGACCTTGTGGCTTTGGCAGAATTATCTCGTGCTAATCGAAAGCGTCCTCCAAGAGTACGCAAGCGGAAACGTGATCCCAACCATATCCCACGACCAGTCAACTGTTTCCTCGCTTACCGATTAGAAAAACATAAAGAAATTAGCATTCATTGCCCTGGAGCCAACCATCGTGATATATCCAAGCTTGTAGCCAAATGGTGGGGGGAAGCTTCGGAAGAAGAAAAGGACAAATATCGTGAAATCGCCCGAAAGGCCCAACAACGCCATGCAGTCATGTAAGGAACAATAATAAGAACGTGTCGTTCTGGCCCTGCGCAAACATCGTAATAGGTACCCAGGTTACAAATACAAGCCTAAGCGAACGCAGCGTTCTACCAAGAAAAAGACATCAAAAACAGAAACAAGCGAAAATACTGACAATCACGGATCGATATCTAACTCTAGTGAGCTGACAGTAACCGGCACGCTCCTGTGCGAACATCAGTCCGTACCCTTGCTGTCCATACCGATCCTGCCGTTTAATGTGGGTACGGGTGAAGAAGATAGTTCGAACGGTTATCGCACAAAGTTAACCACATGTCCGGTGGACCAAGATCTTCTTCAATTGATCGCACCTATTGACCCTACCTTTTCTTTGAACTATCCATACTCGGCAGACCACCATCCATCCTTCTCGCATATGGAATCGGTTCCTATGCAACTAGGTACGACGAACACCTTTGATCCGTGGTATTCGCCTGCTTCTCCTTCACTCATGACTCCTCTCTTGGAAACACTTGCTATCGACACATCGTCTTTTCTAACTACTGATCATCATGTTGCTACGGGTCCAGCTGCAGGCTCAGCTGCCGCACCATGGGTGGGGAGAGAATGGTGTCCGTTCTACGATCAACCATTGATTCACCCACTTCAACAGACATTTCTCGGTTATGATCAGTAACTGCAACTAGCTCCCCTTTCTAGCTGAAAAATTCTTTGTATCGCAAATATAATCACCATAACACGCTTCGAACTATTTGTTTTCCGTTCTATGTTTAACAATTAGTTCTCTTTGTTCAAAGATTGTCTCTATTGTACGCATATTCTGTGATTTAACTACGGGCTCATTGTTAATACAAAGAAAGATTGGAGGATCGCTGTCTTTTATTTAAAGGCTAAACTTAACCCGATCAGTACCGTTAAGACTACGGGGTTGCGTTACTAATCAGCACCATACTCTTGGCATTATCCAGCTGCATGTATTGAATGATCAAGCGATCATCTAACATCTCACCGTCGTGTCACACCGCTTGCCCCAATAACACGCTATTTCCTCATTTTATTACTTTACAAAATGTTTCCGCTGACACGAGAAAGTTCAATGGTCATAATTACGAGCACTATCTTTTTTCACGAACTTAACATTCTCTAGATCATATAAATGCGGTTATAACATCCTTATGTAGGAGCGATTACGTGACCAGGAATATTCATAAACACATCACGCGTTCAAAAGAAAATAGATTAAAATGGGGAAACTGTAGTGCTCTCACGGATTCTAATTCCTTAGTCACAGAGGAAACAGCGACTACGTGTGATGCTTAGAATTTGTTAGGTCGTGTTCTGACGGATCCATAGCAGGCTGCTAAGGGAAAGATTTTGATTGGATTAACAAGACTATCTTCTTCTCAGATTACAGCGAAAAGCCATTATTCAACGCAGTTTTCCTGTTAGCTGCGCCATGGAGAGGCGTATTCATGTATCATTACATCTAGTATTACCAGAGAGTGTATGCCACGTTGCGATTCCTTCAGAAGATTTGCCACTTAACATGGAGTACATCACTGCATTCTATACTTAGGATGAGCTTTTTGCGCCGGTGAATCATCTTTCCTGGCTAGCTATGATACGATCTCGGGGCTCCTTTCTATCTTGGAAATATAGGATTTTGCATACAGATTTGCGTCATTTAAGTATTACTTTGCATCGACACCACCCCAATCCTACAGTGAGCAGTAGTATATGTTAGCACAGAGTCTCAGGTACCTTTAATTCTGGATTAAAGGTGTATTGCGCCGGTCCATTGTAATAGGTTCCCCAACGCACCAATCAGAACGCATAAAGTGACCATATTTAAAGGGTCTCATGAAAAACCTTCCCTTTTTTTTCTTTGGCTCTGTTCATTTTACATCCCCGGTATGTACTTTTAATAGGATACGCATCCAGGATCACTCATTGTCTTTTGATGGATTGTTTAGCTTGTATGACCTCTGTCCCGAACCGTCTCGGCTGTGGTGGCGTTTTTACCCACCACTTAGGTAAGTAAAATAAATGTCGTCGCACTCGGCATCACTCATGTTGTACAATAGATCGCTGGACGTTGTATCGCTTCAAGTCCTCTGCAGTGCGTTTCAACCGGCATCTGCCGTGTTTCTCCCCTCTCCCACCCATCACGGTGCGGGGTGCGGCCGTCAAGAGTCTCTTGGAATTACCCTTCGGGGGTAAGTGAAATGACATCAAAGTATTATTCCATTTACTAACCATGAACAAATTTTTATGCTGTCTATATAAATTTCGTGTCCATCGAAGGGGCCGCGTTGATGTAAGTAGTGTATGAATTCGTTGGTAACTTACGTATTAACGAACGCATACTTGATTCCTTTTTAGCGTAAAAGTGGCTCCTCATGGGCGCAAAATTTATATAGATCAGCGTAAAAATGTGTTCAATAAGCAGTATAGTTAATTGCGAAGAATTTGGAACTACAGTACTTAAAGTCGGAGTCTAGTCGAGTATTAGCTGATGGTAGCGAATTATTTGTTATCTTTGCGGTGTCATTTTTCCTCTGCTGTTTTTTCAGTGGAAAGGCACCAATATTGCTCCTTAAGAATTCCTTTCTAATAGCCACAAACGACTGAATTCCGAGTTCTTAGGAATCATGCGTTACGCAAGTACGTATACATCGAAGCTACTTTAAAGACTGCGCTATCAAGGTCACCGATTGCTGCCACTTTGGCAGAGGAGCTTGACGTAATCACTAAAACTTCGATCGTGGTATGGTATTACCACTGCTTATTGGAAGACGTTTTAGGATACACTGGAACCAGTCTTGCGCTGAGAGAGAAACAAACATACATGCCGAGTATGTCGATTATGGCAGTTAAATATATTACTTGCATGAACTTCCGTACTCCCATGGACGTAAGCTCTACCGGGTCGGCATATAACTTATTTCATGGTTAACAAAATGAAATGATGCGGTTATGTCTTTCAAATGTCTACGCATTTACTAAGATACAATGTTAGCGGTCGATTCGTGTTGTCGTAAAGATTAGCTGTATTGAAAGCATTGCGTGTCATGCTTAGTCCTCTTCAATTCGTACCTGGACATACCGATGTCATACGGTTAGATAATCTTCGCGGGAATTGCTACGGACACTCAGCGTCCACCTCTTAGGGACACTCATGTAATGTAATTCAGAGAACTATTAGATAGATAGCTTAGAATTCTCTAATGAAATCTGGTCGTACGCAGATACCAAGAAGCGTTTGAGTTTCCGAGCATCGGCTATTTAGGCTTAGATAGATGAACTTTATGATACCTAGCTGTAAGCGCTCGATGGGGACTTAATTTATGGGCACTCAGCTCATAGGCGCTCATCTTATGGACGCTAGCTGCACAGATACCCACGATTTGGTTTTTATTTGAGTACCGTCATGCTTGCATTAAAACATAGTAAGACATTTGCCCAGGAGCCGGTGAAAACACGTTGCATGAGTGTCCCTAAGAGGTAGATGCTGAGTGTCCGTAGCAATTCCCAACCTTCGCATCTCTTCCATCCCTATATCTTCATGCACTGGGTAGTTTTGCCATACATTGGATTGATAAAGAAGACAAATAAATATGAAAAAAAGAAGTGAGGCTTCCCCTAAAGTACACATCATTTTCGACCTGAAACATCTTGTTGTGTGATACGGAAGAACCCTATCTTGAACACGTCTTCTGCGTGAGACAAAAAAATCGTACCTGTCACACCTCATTTGCATGAAGTAAGAGAATCCCATCTCTGACACATATTTTGCATGGCATAATGAAAGCCCGTTTCTGATACAAAGAGCGCTATCTCTAACACGATCGAATTCTACATTTAATTCGTCTTTCGCACGGGACAATGAAGCCCTGTCTCTCTGACACATTATTTGTTCAGGTAGCAAGAAGTTATCAGTGCTATGAATATAGCACGGAGGAGTACGAGGCACAAATCGTAGAATTGGATAAGTGGGAAAGAGATATAGGTCAAAGCGCAGAGTTCATCTAGAAGTAACGTCAATGGTTGGCTCCGTGCGTGAACGATCGGTGGTACTATGTGACTGTTGTGCGAATGAATTGGTTTCTCCGGCGGCACTGCAAAAAGTTCCAACGCTTCTTGTTTCGATGTCAGAGTACATAGGACTATGCCTCCGAGTAACACTAATAGAAGGCACCATTGCTGTGGGGACTTTGTTGGCGGTTGATCAAGGGACGAGTAGTTTGAGGCTAGGTTCTGGTAAGACGGCGGATGTTTTGTCATGAATCGACTGACGCGCATGGCAAGTTGAAATCCATCTCCCCGGCGGCCTAGTAACAGACACTACTGTGCTTGAGATTACTGGTCCGCAGGTAAAAGATATCGATGTATTAGGGAAGCCTGCACCGCAGAAGCAAGTGTCTACTGAAACACCTGCAAGTGTCCAACCAGAACCTGCCAAGCCGAAGCATGTCCAGCCGCAGAAGTCCAAGAGTAAAACAAAAAAAGACAACAAACACCACAATCGAACGCCACGTACAGAATCCTCACCGCCGTCATCATCGCAAGCTTCGTTTGTTGATCCAGCAATTATCAGTGTAGGCATTATCCACGCTTTTTCTGTTGCACAGAAGCAACTCACCACCACCTCTTGTAGATGGTTTCTCCAGAAAAGCCTGATCAGCGTCAAGCAAACAAGTAAGGAGCCTGTCTAGATGCTGAAGCACGAGTTAACCACATGGTAGAGCAAGCACGGAGAAAGCACCGACAAGTTTGGAAGCCTCGAGTAACACGACCCAACCACAGACGACTGCATCACAGGCAACCGCCCCGTCTCCTCCGACATCGAAGCCACTCGCCAAGCTGCCAGTCTTTGGCAATCCTCACGCACAGAACAACAGACGCCTGCTGGAGACAGTCGTATTTTCTGACTATAAAGAATTTGTCAAATCGCGTGGAAAGAATGGCAAACGGGTAACGGAAACGGATAAGGTCCCTACTACAAATGGCACAGAACGCGAAACACATGACCTAAAAGTAAAGTTGCAAGCCAGCTTTCTTCTTTTTTTCTAACCCATTGGCAAAAAAATGTAGCAGAGCAAAGGTTCAGCACGGACGGACAAAGAGGAAAGTTCAAATAAAAAGGCGTCCTCGCCTCCAACAAATCATCGACAGTCTGAGGAAAAGAGTGTTACGTCGCAAGGTTTGCCGCTGAAAAACAGTGAGCCCAACATCAAAGTGCCGCCTTCCTTGATACCCCCTAAAGCCCGTTCGCGCGGTAATCTTAACAACAAGGCTGCAAAATCACCCACCGATGTTGTGGACGGAAGTATCAAAGTAGAAACAACAGAACCAACACCGATAACCCCTCCAGTGATAACCGTAAAAGAAGAAAGGAAAGTAGATAATGTATTGGAGACAGATCAACCGATCATTAAGACAGTTGCTGGTGGTATCCGATGTCCTGTCGTCACGCCAGACCAAATGAAGCGCGTGGAAGAACTATGTGGTAGGTGCCGATGGAGAAAAAAAAAAAGGAGAGAGAGATGACGGTTTATCTTACTGTTCTCTGTAGCTGCTGAAACTGGACCTAGTCAGAAAATGATGATTGAAAACGCTGGCCATGGAGCAAGTATGATGGCTCTCAAAGCAATTGGTACGTAGGCATTACTGTTGGGTGCACCCGTATAAATAACGTTTCATCATCCTTCAGGTGGTCACCGACGAATTCAACCTGACAACCACAATGCGGCTCCGCTGATTGTGATTTTGGCAGGAAATAATAGCGTGGGAAGCTATAGTCTTGCATCCGCTCGTCATCTTGCGAACCGTGCATGCCAAGTCGTCGTCTTTTTAAGTGTTGGAAAGAAAATGTTTGTAAGAGAAGATGTCGCAGAGCAAAAACGCTGTGCCGAGTTCGCAGGTGCTCGCTTTGTAGACACAATTGATGGTAAAGAAAAGGACGTTAACGCTCGACGATGGTTACTAAATTTTCTTGTATAGATCTTCCACAGCAGTACACAATGCCTGTGGATCTTATTATAGATGGCTTGATGGGTTGTCAGACGACACCAAGAGACCTGCGTGGGGATCACGAAGCACGTCAGCTTCTATGGGATGCCATGGACTGGGCTAACAATAACAAGGCACCCGTGCTGAGTCTTGATTTTCCCAGTGGCGTGAATGGTGTAGATGGTAAGTTTTCACTGTGACGTACGCAAGAAAAATCAAACATTCTGTTACTTTAGGTCACCCTTTCCATGTCATGCACCATATCCGGCCCAAATGGACGCTGTGTTTCGGTGCACCAAAACAAGGATGTACTTCTCGCGATGTTACGGGTGAACTCTTTCTGGCAGACATGGGTATTCCTGCTGTCAGTTGGCGGAGCATTGGTATTAGCAGAGACCAAATCCCTTGGGGTGCCGATTTTGTATTGGCTTTAGAGTACGACGAAACTGCGTGAGCCTGCATTTACTTGAAAAGAAAAGAAGAAAAAAGAGGCAAAAAATAAAAAACAAAGCAAAGGGAAGAAGCGATCGCGGACAAAGCATCGTTTCAAGAGATAAAACTCATGTATATCGCTCTATCGTTTTATTGTGTATAGTGTTTCTAATCGGATCTAATCTTGACGTCTGAAAGATCAGCCTGCAGACCTGCGCTCAACGCACGAGGACTTGCGCGTTCAAACGACCTAAGCGTGAGAAAGTTCATTAGCTTTTGATTACAGTCATTGATAGATGTCCTTACTCGGGGTTTCGCATGCGGTAAATTGGTGCGCGTTGAGCCTCTTGGGTAACCAATCTAAAATGGCTGTTATACTCGCTGTTGCATATTTTCGAGTCATTACCTGTACTCTGCAATCTTTCCCGCTGCATCCAGGATTTCACCAGCTACACGGTCGTTTTCTTCGCTGGGAGTCATAGTGGCTTCAATCCACTTTGTGAAAGGGTGCTTTTGCTAACCCGGATAACCGAAAAAGTTAACCTCAACAAGTACTGTTTTCGAGCGACACACTTACTGTACCCGAGGCTGCGAGGTAGTCATCGACCTTAAACCAAACAGCGCCTGCGGCAACAACAAGGGCAGCATTACGCCAAACTTTGCCGAAAGCTTAAAATGTCGTCAGTCAACACGCTGCAAGGTACCAAAAAAGAAATGAGAATGCACACTCACTTTCTTCGGGGAAGTTGTGGGGCTTGGCTTCAGAAGCATAGCCGCGCTTGAGAGTGGGGGTGTTCGCCAGTCGGCGAGTAATAGTGCAAGCGAAACGGTTCATCTCGTAATGATTGTAGAGGGTCAAGAAGCCAAGCCTCTGAGGTCGAGGGACAGAACTGATTTATGGATAAATATTTATCCATATGGATCAGGCGTTGTGTGTCGTACGCTTCGATGTTAAATCTGTGCTGATTGTCTCATGCAAAAGATGTGTAAGCGATTGTATTCTTTTATTTAATGCAAAGAGTGTGTGATAGTACGGATCTTTTGTCTCACGCAAAAGAAATATTGAAGGCGAGATTCTTTTGTCTCGTACAGAAAAGATCATTCAGATAACGGGAAGTGATGCGCACTTAAGAGATTTACTTTCATATATTGGTAACAATCACTCTGCGCTTATCTACAGAATTAATGGCATGTCTTATGACCTGTCAAAAGGTCAGCAATTTGATGTATTCCTGGATATCTCTCAAAACGTATCTGAAACAGTTTTCTGTCGGAAGAATCAACGACTTAAAAAGATTTGTCTATTATTTATGGCAGAATTACTGATTTATCCGAGGTCCGTGGGTGGACAGACTAAGCAAACTACGCGAATAAGCAAAACACTAAGTTCCCTCCGCTCCCATTTCCTTTATTTTTTTTATCACGATCTTCAATCAAGTGCAGTACAAAGAATGAACCATTAGAAGTCGTTATAACTTTCGACCAAATAAAGAGAAGAAGGTAACACAGATTCTTTCTTTGCTGTTTGAGAAGTGTAATCCAATAAGCTGGATAAAGCAAACAACGTTATTTTGCGGGGGATCGAGGTGCACCAGAGGGTGTGCATATACGTAAATCGGCCCGGATCCAAGTCCGCTTGGGATTTCAGTACGTCATTCAGACGTGACTCGCTCGGAGGGTTGCAAACAGCGAAACTCGATACTCCCTTCACTCGGCTTGGTTTTTTTTCTTACTCTTGCATCATGTCTGGATCAGGAAACCAATCCGGTGAAGAAGGCGATCTTGATCTTAAGGAACAAGACCGTTTCCTTCCTATTGCAAAGTAATAATACTATTTCTCATGAGGAACCAAGTTATAACTTCAGTTCTCTCTTGTAGTGTCGCACGTATCATGAAGAAAGCACTACCTGAAAACGCAAAAATTGCCAAGGAAGCTAAGGAGTGTGTCCAAGAATGCGTTTCCGAATTTATTTCATTTATCACTAGCGAATATCCTTTTTTTAATGATAGCGAAACGCAACAAGACGCGGAAAAGATCGCGTTATCCTTAACCCATTTTCTTTCTTTGATTCTTTACAGCGAGTGACCGTTGTCAGCAGGAAAAAAGGAAAACCATCAACGGAGAGGATATCTTGTGGGCAATGCAATCTCTTGGATTTGAAAATTACGCCGAGGCATTGAAAATCTATCTTTCTAAATATCGCGAGGTAAACGAATCGATCGTGACGAAAGGAGAGAAAGGCATAACGCGCAGAGATTGTGTAGACAACCAAAATTGAACGGGCATCTTCGTCTGGCAAGGAGAAAGAGGAAGAAGGAGCAGGTACGCATCAGCAGCTCTATGTGCCTCAACAACCCAATCCAGAGCACGCCACTGGTCAACCGCACTATTATAATGGTATGTCGACTGTGATTCTACGCGATGAAAAAAGTCAAGCTCATACAAACATAGTAGCAGCTATTGCGCATCCCTTTTTGGATCAGAACAAGAGCTAGACCACCTTATCTTCTCGCTCTCATTCATTTTCTCTTTTCTACGCCAATTCTCCTTATTTCCATCTGCGATGCGCTTTCTCCTCTTTCTCTCGTCTTCTTTTTAATTTTTTAAAGAAAAACAAAGGATGTCTCATAGATAACCCTAGTTCTTGATGCCATACTGAGCCTTGTATTCCCGCATGAGTTGAAGCTCCTTCTCATATGTTCCCTTTTCTTCCATGAACTCCATGATATGGTCCATTGTAATGATGGCGCGCACGGGCACATTGTTCTTTGCTTCAACGGCCTGGATTGCGCTCTTACCGGAACCATCAGGAGCCACCTCAGCACGATCCACGGCCACCAGAACACCAGCCAATTGCGCCTTGTTGTTGTTGATAATACCAATGGACTCGTTGATAGCAGTACCAGCTGTAATCACATCGTCCACAACAACCACCTTTCCGTGCAGTGGTGTACCGACAATATCACCACCTTCACCATGATCCTTCTTTTCTTTGCGGTTGAACGCGAAGGGTGCCTCGAGTTGGTGCTCGGCTGTCAATGCCAGGGCAGTAGCGCACACAAGAGGAATGCCCTTGTAGGCAGGACCGAACAAAACATCGTAAGAGAATTGAGCATCGACAAGAGCAGCGGCATAGAATCGTCCAATAGCACCGAGCGTTTTACCACTGTTGAACAAACCAGCGTTGAAAAAGTAGGGAGATACACGTCCAGATTTGAGTGTGAACTGGCCAAACTTGAGCACATCGTTGGCAAGAGCAAATTCAATAAATTCACGCTGGTAATCCTTCATGGTGTTGGTTGCTTCTTGGTTTCTATACCAAGAAGAAGAAAAAAATAGGTTCGGGTTGTTTTTTGTTTTTTTTGGTACCGCGTCGTTGTGACTTGCTGTCGTGGATTCGAAAGATTGACGCTTCATGCAACACGTGCATCCGCATCTACCAAGTCGAACCTTTCCCGCTAAAAACAAATGGCATCAGCGATCCTCGTGTGACAACCCCATGTCACCAGTGAAGTAACGGGTTGTGCAACCACACACCTGCTCGTGCAATGCAAATCAACGTCAAAATCCCATACGAAGAGAGCGCCAAGCAATAAAAACGAACCATGTGTCCTTCTAAATAGCGTTGCATTGGAGAATCCACTACAATGGACCAGCGCGAAAGATCACTGTTCCTCAGTGCAAGATCGATTTGGCGTTAACGCGAATGTACTGTTTAGATGTGAAGTACTGTAGATAAACGTAGATCCACTCATAGATAAAAACTTCGTGATGGTCAATAAAATAATGTTTATAAATATATAGTGTCTCACAATGCAAATCTATTTTCTAATCAGTCTTTTCTGCTTCTAGCTCGGTCAAATAACGCTCGGCATCCAAGGCAGCCATGCACCCTGAACCAGCACTGGTGATGGCCTGACGATAGCGCTTGTCTTGCACGTCGCCTGCAGCAAAAATTCCAGGAACAGTGGTGCATGAAGAACCCGGTACCGTTTTGAGGTAGCCGTCCGCATCGAGCTCGATTTTGCTATCTCGTACAAGGCTTGTTGCTGGCTCGTGTCCAATGGCATAGAACAAACCGCTGGCATTCAGTTTATCGGGTACACCTTTTGTCTCGATGGCTACCGCTGTTAGGAGGTTTCCATCACCCAGTGCCTCCGTGAGAACGGTATTAAAATGTACAGTAATCTTGGGGTGCTTCAAAAGACGGGTAGCCATCACTTTGGAGGCTCTTAGTTTATCGCGGCGAACGAGTACATGCACTTGGGAAGCATCTATGACAGAGAGAACGATGTAAGCATGAGATAAACAAGGGGTAGTCCAGCACGTACATTTTGTAAGATAGATGGCTTCCTCGGCTGCTGAGTCACCTCCACCTACCACCACGAGTGGTTTGTTTCGGAACAATGGCAGCGCTCCATCGCAAACAGCGCAGGCAGAAATGCCATTTTGCCAGTACTGCTCCTCACCAGGCACATGCATCCGCTTTGCGGAGGCACCAGTCGCAAGAATAACGGCATCGCATGTATCTGTAGGTGTAGGCTGATCTTCTGTTCCCTCACGCCACAGCTTGAAAGGATTTGAAGTGCTGTCTAACTTGGTGATTGTAACGGTTTCAATATGTGTGCCAAAACGCTCGGACTGTGCGCGCAGTTTGTCCATCAGATCACCACCTAGAATACCATCGGGAAATCCCGGGAAGTTCTCGACATCGGTTGTCGTTGTCAGTTGGCCACCAGGGGCAAATCCATTCGCCATCATTCCCTCAAACATGGTAGGTGCCATGTTTGCACGGCCAAGATAGACAGCAGCCGTATGACCTTTATTACGTGGCGGTTTAAGTACAGACGTCGATGAGACGGAGGGAGTCTGCCTTACCTGCAGGGCCAGAGCCAATAATAACAATTTTGTGATGCTTGGGTTGTGGTGCCATGATAAATGCTTTTTTAGAATGCCGAAATCGAGGAAAAGAAGAACGGCCTTTTATACAAGAGGGACGCAACCTTGGAACAGCCAATGAGCGAGCGATTTGGTAATGCTGTCTATTGACCAATCCGATAGCTGAATCTGATGAGTAAGCTAAGTAACAACACAATTGTTCGTTCCGCTCCAATGAGAATGCATCTACTGAGCTGTGATGCTTAATGCAGCTATTGCAAATTTGGGAATGATTACGAGAAGGAACTAGAGTCGTCACTGCAAACAACAGCAAACGGAGGCGTAGTTTATCAATGAAGAGATGAATAATCTTGCCAGAGATTTATCCATGAAGAAGGGGGGTTGGAGGTGGAGAAGGGGCCAGCCACCTGGGTCCTGCAACACATCAAAGGCAATGATTTCAGCTAACGTTCATGGAGTCGTGCACAGACATATATTCAGAACAATCTCTTCATAATTGGGAAAAAAAAATGGTAAAACTAGAAAGGTTCGCGTTTGCGTTCTGGTCAAATACCACTGATGCCAGAACAATACGAAATATGAAGTTCCAGAATGCGCCAGGAAGTAGGTTTGGATCGGATAACTAATGAATTTGTTGATCGCTTAGATGGTAGTGCATCACATTGACTGTGTATGCCAGATGTTCAGTCTCAACACAAGAGAGGTACGTGTATCTCTTTTTTGAACACCGTAAAAGGGAAACATCAGATATATCCTTACCATGTTGTCTGGATTATTGCTCTTCAGTATGTCTGAATTCAAATTACTATTTGTCCAGAAACAATTAAAAAAATCGTCCCAGCCTTAGTGGAAAACCTGTACTGTTATTTTTTTTCTTTATCCTTTCATTGAGGACGATGTGATGAGGGAGGATGTGCTATTTCGGGTAACGGTTTTTGAGCCAGTTCTTGTAGTCTCTTCTTTGCCCTGGGGTCGTCGTTGGCCGCGGCACGTTTATACCATCGTACTGCTTTTTCTAAATTTCGTTCGACGCCGATACCCACTTCTGTGAAGTAGCCTATAGCGTACTGGGCTTTCGGTAGGTTCTTCTCTGCAGCGTTGAGTGCCCATAAATAAGCTTGTGTTTCGGACGGATCGAGTACTTTGGGTGAGCCGAGGAGATACCAGGTTGTCATGGCAAAACAGGCTTCGGGGTGGCCTTGACGGGCGGCCATGGAATAGAAATGAATAGATAGGACGGGGTCTTTGTCGCAGGTGAGACGTCCGTACTCGTAGCATTCTCCCAGCCGGAAGGCAGAGGGAGCATAGCCAAACTCTTCGGCAGCGCGTGTATACAGTTGGACACAATAAGCTGGATCTGCAAACACCACGTGGTTTGTCCCTCGTTCATGCAACAAGGCCAATTCATGAATGGCATGCGGATATTCTTTTGTCGCTGCCTGGGCAGCGCGTTTCAACCACTTGACACCGTTGCGTGCATCTTTGGACACGCCCAATTGACCGTAGACGGCAATCATACCTAACCGGTACATGGCACCGGGATGGTTCAATGTGGCGGATTTTCTATATTGATGAACATGGTTTGTTTTCTTAAACAAGGTATAAAAAATACTTCTTCTTTTTTCTTTTCCTTTCTTCTTTCTTTCTTAAATAAAGAGAAATGAAAAGAGAAAAAGGGGAAGTTTCTCAGGGACTGGTTTTACCGATAGAACTGAATGGCCTTGGCGTTATCTTTGCGGGTCCCTAGTCCTTCTTCATAACACATTGCTGCCCTGAGGAAAAAAAAAAGAAAGGGAAAGACAAAAAAAGAAAGGCCAATGAGAGATCCAGGAGGCAACACATTTTTTTTTGATTTACCTGTAGGCTGCATTGGCATGGTGATGTTTAGAAGCCTGGAAAAAGAAAACAAAGGCTTTGTCAAAGCGTGGTTGTTCGTTTCTACTCAGCAAGCCTGAGGCATACAGGTTCCCTAAGTAGTACTGTGCACTGGCATGGCCACGGCTTGCAACTTGTTTTAGCAATTTTTCAGCTTCGTCTAGATAGCACCATCGGTTTGGATCGGCCGGCTTGAGTGATTTGGCCATTTCCACCAAAAACATAGCAAAGTTACACCGGATGGTTGGATCCTTTGATTTCCTTGCATTTTCTTTGTACATATCGATCGTTTGACCATAGGATAAAAGCGACGCTTGTGAACCCGTCCGCAAGTGTGAATGGTTTAGTAAAAAACCTACATTACCAGCAGCAGCAGTCAACAGGTCACTGCGTTTAGGAACCAGCCCTAATGGTTTTTCTTCCTTCTTGTTGGTGTGAACATCGGACGTGTCTAGCGCTGGATCTAATTTCATGGTAAAAAACTTCCTTTTTATGCTTCTTTGCGTTTCTTTAGATTAATATGAACAAAAAGAAGACAAATAAAGATTTTGCCTCGCGAAAATCTTTACAATCCCTCCATAACCAAAAATGGTGCGGCTTTCATGCAGTCACTCATAAACCAAAACACTGATGAGTTCCCGCACTCTTTTCTTTCAATCTCCTTCACCCCGGAAAACCTCCTCATTATCAAGGAGTAAGGAACACACCCAAGTCGTTCCACACACTACTACTACGCGTACTGACCCCAACATCTTGTCATGTCAGTCATGACAGACCATTTAGGCTATGCTTATGGCGCACTCATCTTGACAGGTGGTGCAGTAGGCTTCTTTAAAGGTAAAACAAGAAAAAAAAGCAAATAGCACTTTATAAAACACTCCATTATTATTAGCTGGTAGTGTAGTTTCGTTGCTATCAGGACTGGTGTTTAGTGCAGCCGCCACTTATGGGGCTTACCTTACTTCGACCGACCCAAGAAACGTGACATTATCCTTGGGTAAAAAGAAAACGAAGAAAAAGAAGAAATGTGCTTACTAAATAGATTGGTATAAATATATAGTGGTCAGTTCCATTTTGTTGATTGTCATGGGTACGCGGTTTAGCCGGTCAGGAAAAATCATGCCAGCCGGTGTTGTGTCCCTACTAAGGTAAATAAAGGGTCGGATCCAAGGATAAACTGACATGTTATTTTTTAGTTTGCTTATGGTGATTCGTTATAGTCTAAGACTGCTTCACTAAATGCAATAGGGAATAAAAAGAAAAAAAATATATAAAATAAAATAAATGCTTTTCTTTGCGTGTGTGTGTGTGTGTGTGTGTGTGCATCAGGGGAGGGGGGTTAATTACAGAGAAACAAAAAAGTGATACAGAGCAAATTCCAACCAGGACGGGAAAATAGCCATCCAACTTTTTTCTTATACCCTATGAAAGGGGAACCTCTTCCAAAAAAGACAGAGACAGAGAGACAGATAAGGTAACACGTGGCGTATCCATGTCAACCATCGGATCTCACACAGCCTTCCTGTGTATCAATGATAATTTTGTTGCCAGTGGGTGTAGCAATGTAGACCAAATGCATCTTATCTTCAGGAGACATGTCCAGCAAATGTCCAGGAGGTAAAAACATAAGAAATCCACGTATCAACCAGGGTTTTCCTCGAAACAGCATCGTGACACGCTCTAGTACCTGTGGGGTATTGATTCTGCAACCATCATCAGAGGGCTGTCTTGTCATTTTGAAGAAGAAAGAAAAAAGCTTACTTTTCGGATCGGAAATCGTTCATTATACCAAGAAACTGGTGAAATGTATCTGGTTCGTTAGCATAATCGTGTTTTATTTGTTCCAGATAGCTGACAGCATCTTGAAGTCCTCTTGTTCCATTTTGTTTTTCTGCTGTTTGTTTGGATGGCGGTGAGGGGGTAAGGGATGTCGTTGTTGTCGTTGTCGTGGTTGCTGCTGTTGATGTTGTTGTGGTGTTGTTGTTGTCGTTGTTGTGTAATGAAGTTTGGGCTACAGTTTGATTCATGCTACGGAAATCCTTACCAAAAAGACCTTCGATGAGACGGAAGACCTACAGACTGGTTTGCGACTATTTTTTTAATAAACAATGTCGGATTTACCTCATCCACCTGTTTCTCCTCAACAGGCTTATCTGATGAAGATTTTCGTTCCTGTTCTCCTCTCAGTACCGTCCGTACCCACATTAATGCATACTGTGTTTTTTCTGCGCCTGATTTTCCACGAGATATTAGTTTGGCCCAACCAGTGGCTACCAATGCCCTGCCCAAGTCTTCATTTTGTGCGAATTTTGCCAGCAAGGCGCGTTTTGAGCATTCCGGTTTTCGCGTTTGCCATGATTTGGTATGATCCTGATCAAGTGCCATTTTCCTTCCTATGCGACGCGCATCTGCGGCAGGTGAACGTCCTAAATGATCGCCGGAATCCAGGGTGAATTTCATATAGATATCCTGTCGGTGGGAGAATTTGGAAGCCTGCATATAGTGTTCTACAGAGGCCCAAGCATGGTCATCGATATGGAGTAAGACCAATTGAGCAGGGTTCATATCGGCAAGGGGCGAACCGTGCTTGCTGGTACTGGTATTTCTCATATAATCGTTGGACAGCATCCGCCGCCAATGAGGGAAGTTTGCGCGAAGGTAGGAGTAACTATTATTGAGGATATCGTTTGTCGGACATGTTTCGCCTTTCAGCGATCCAGGTTGCTCCGGTTCGGCTTGAATATCAAGCAAAAAGGTGGTATCGTGTCTGTAATCTTGACCAAATGATTGTTGTTTTACCGGATCGTTATAATCAGGTTCGGGGGAACTGGGTGGTGTCGCTGTATCTGGTTCATCATGGTCAACAATAAAATCGTTGGTTGATTGTTCGTTGCAAGTATTTACGTCCGTTCCTGCCATGACTTTAGCTCAAAAGCGCATGGAACGTCCCCCAGGTTTCTTTTTTTTTTTGTACGGCCTTGGAAATAGTCACAAATTTCGGCAAAGGGTTGCCTTGGTAGCCATCCAACAACGCATCATGATTTCAAGAAAAAATAAAATAAAAAGGTCTCTTTACACCCACATGGGATAGTCTCGCATTGAATAAGATGAATTCAACATTTGATGAAGAAGTTCCGAGGTTTTACCATGCGAAAGGTCAAAGTGGGGCTGCGGGCAAGTGTTTGTACCACGTAAAAGCCAATCATGTACAATCTAGTGTTACACACACCACACCAAGCCGAGTGAATGTTTAAGAAAAGTCTTGACGACGTGTTTATGGGTCAAACGAAATGGAGGAATATGGCAAAAAGAAAAAAGAAATAATGGTCACGAATCCTATTCGTCAGTTTAATAAAGAGGATGGAGAGGTTTCTTTCCCAACATCCTGAATCATTACTAAAAGCGAAATTCGGGAAAAAAAAGTGAAGAAAACCCAGATGGAAATCGATCTGGAAAGAAAAATTTGAAAGACTCCGAGGATTTTGATGATGCATAGCTTAAGGGGAGAAAAGATGGAAGCAGTCGACGAAAAAAAAAGCGCAGATGCTGACCCTCATCAGCGGGATATGAAATATAGTCAGCGACCCTTTCGACACAGAAAACGGTGTATGACGAAACCATCGACCAATGATCTACAAACTCTTGGAGTAGGAACTGCACAGAGCAGATGATCGGATTGGGGTGGAAACCGGTGTACCACACACACCAACTTGAAACATTTCAGTAATATAAAGCAACTGCACTGTCATTTCTCTTATGCATTTAACCTGATCTATTTGTCATCCGTGTTACCTTTGCGACAGCATCGAGATTTTTCCCGGATGCAAAACAAAAAAAAAAGATGTGTTGAGGTACACCAGGCAAAAGGACTTAAATCTGGTGAAACGTCGGACGACGGAGACCATGTTGCCAAGAGAATGATTGCAAAGCATCGAGATGACATCTAGGATGATACAACAGAAAAGAAGTGACGTATGTTCTCAACAAAAGAAGAAAAAGAATTCAGATTTCACCATGAAATCTGAAACAGTACGCAAAGGGACGCATGTTTGAAATGATTTGCTTCACAGAGCACCTGTGTAACGTTGCTTGGATCCATTTGTTTCCCTCAAGCGATCATGTACGACGTGCTGAAAGAACACGCAATAGAAAAACGTGTGTTCTGAAAAGAGCGTCCTTCCCAGACGTAGATCAGGATATGGCCTTTGAAATCATTAGTCATCTGGCTGTCAGATCAATTGGATTTGCTGCCAACAGGAAGTGGCAACGTCATCATCGCTAGATCCTCTTTATCCGAAAAGCGCAGCATGACGGTAAGTGAAAAAGTTTTATTTAGAATGAGGAATTGGTATGACATGCGATGATGAAGTAGATAACAAGATGGGATCCGTCGTACAAATTTATTGCCGGCCAAACGTCAAGTATGCGGGGAAAGGGAGATACAGTAAGGAATTTGCCAAGATCTTCATGGTATTGCACTTGATTAGTTAATTGATTTCTATTCTCATGTCAATTTAGTGTGTACAAAAGAGAGTTGATAAGAATAGATTGTAATTATAGCAATTCCAGGAATTGAATATTGCCACAGATGTAGAAAACATTCCATTTTGAAATAAGGTGCTACACATCTTACGTATGCACATAACGCACACACAGAAAAAAAAAGGGAACTGCGTGGCTCTGTGGGACCATTTATAGGATGCGCTTTACATTTGATTTATCTATGCAATGGCATGTAGGCACACACACGCATGTACAGGTACAAAGAAAACGGAAACATAGCAACCAAGTGTAACAGAAAAAAGGGTTGTCCACTTCCCTTTTTGCGTGACATTACACGCAGGTGTGGCGAAGCCGTGAATCACAGCCACATCAGTGGCGGGCCGTAGGAGAGAAAGCCAAATGCAGCTCACGTAAAAACGATGAGATGGATGAATGATATTTCGGCAAAGAACATGAAAAATAGAATTGGAGAGTTAAATAGCCGCGTTAAACTACGCAACGTACTAGTTTATAACATAGCAACCCATTCTAGGAAGTCATTAGGGTCAAGGATTCATCTTAGTTGGAAAAAAGGTTTTATCTCGGGAAAAACGTGGCAAATTGTAAGTCATCAGTATCTGAAAGGGAATGGGTTAAATTACCGGCCCATTCCATTTGGATCGGAACTTACGGATAAAAAAAAATCAACAAATGATTATTGGAAAAAGACAAACTGTAATACTTATAAAAAAAGAATACCGAGAAGAAAGAGTAACCATTGGCTTGGCATTTGTGGAAAAAGAGAGACATCTCCTCCGTCTGGCCATGACTCCGGTGGGGATTGTTAAGTTGAGGTATTTAGCCGTCCAGTGTAACGGGGGATCCCTTCTACCGGACCTATCGCTTTTTCCGGTAACAGACAGAGAGAGCAAAAAAAAAAAAAGAGAGGGCCCATTCTGATCTGGAAAAAAGTCATGACGCTATGGAAATAGTCACCTTCCCCGGGACCCTCATCAAACCTTCCCGAACTATAAAAAATATCGTTTCTTTCTCTTCCTCTTTTTTCTTCTCTTCTTTTAGATCTTTTTCCCCTTTTTCTATATTAACAATGGACATTTCACCTGTATTAAATCATCCACCCGTCACTCCGCCTTATGAATGTCAGAAAACAACTACGACAGATCAATCTTCTTTTTTCAATCATCCTAGTTCTATTTTACGCCCGATTCATCGTAGTGCGTTTCATCGAGTGCACCCACCATCACCACCCGAATTAGTGCATGATAGTGAGGAAGAAGAAGAAGATCTACTATCATCACCATCGTTGTCACCACATAGTTTGATGAAACAGCAGGGGTTAAATCACCGCTCGGCCCCTGATGACGAGATGATGGAACGTCCGTGCATGCGAAGAAAATCAATGCCACTCAGATCTCCTTCTGTTGTTCATGATCCATTTCAATCTTCCGCTGTCGATAAAAGTATTGTATTTCAACTTGATTCAAACTGTTTTCCTGTCTGTACCTCTCAAGTGATCTCGGGTGAATCATTACTATCTGCGCTGCGCAGAAGAGTGGCTGTGGCACGAAAACAAAAACGAACCAGATTGTCGGCGTATCGACCGAGTAGAAAACCCACGCAAATCCAGATACCCAAGGCAAGACATCCAAAAATGGAAACTCGCTCCTATTTTTATGATCCCTTGACCACTTCCACTATCACGAACACACCAACCGACCACCGACCCTGGATCGAGCCCTCCGAAAATCAATCTATCATGGATCAAAAAAAATCAACGAAACCAACCGCCTCATCCGCTGGAAGACCATCTCGTGTCAAAGGACCCTGTCAGGCCTGTCAGGAGACTTCTGACGGATGCATGCGTAAAGCGTTCAACTGGCCGTTCCCATCTAGTTCAATTTTCAATGACAAGGGAAAACCCTTTGTTTACCTTTGTAACAAATGTGGTTTAAGGTATAGGAAAAACATAACGAAGCATCATTCTTCATTTTTATTTAACACATCTGTCTTTTTAGGTATAACAAAAGCGGAGGAAGTGTCTGTCGTCACTGTCGATGGGTCTTTTGTAAAGAAGAAAAACGAAAGGCAATGCAGCATATTGATCAGATGCGACGTTCTCGTCCCGATGGCCGGGTGGATCCAAATGAACTCATTGAAAACTTTGTGTGTACACCAAAGTACTGGACATGCGGTCGACCTTGGAAAGTCGGTTGGGTCCTGAATGGTGAAGATGACTCTCTTGATGATGATGAAATGGATGATACAACTTACCGATCACCCTCACCCTCACACTAAAAACATTCATTCGTTCGTTTGTTGATAATCATAACTTCCCTTCTCCTTCTCCTACTCCTCCTACTTTTCTCCTCCTTCTTTTCTTCTTCTTTTCTTCCCTTCAAAATGTACATATATCACCCATAGCTCCGTTCCCCTTTTTAAAGTAAAGAAGAGAAAAAAGAAAGCCTGTATTTCTGGAATGGTCCATTCCCCTCGCGTTAAATGCATAGCATAAATCATTGCCTTGGCACACAACAGTAAATCTTGGCGGGAAAGGAATGGATAAACATTTTCCCGTGTGAATGCAGAAATGCTGGACTGACATCATGACACGTCAAAACCAGTTTGACCGAGACATAGCAAAAAAAAAAAGAAGAAAGAATTTGCAGTAGTGTGATATACTAATGGTTGGAGGAAAAGAGCTGCTCAACTGAGTAACAAAGGATAAGAGAGGATCGCGACCTAGACTGGAACCTTCATCCGAAGGTTCAACATCAGCAAGGAAATAGGTCTGTTTTATTCAGACCAGGCCAGGTAAGTGAACAAGAAACAGTTGACGTAACCATTGTAACATAGCGCTTCCAAACCTCATTTTTGATTGATTCATTCACTTGTGGCACGAAGACCAACATTTTTTTTTTAGATCCAACAACCTAAACTTAATACACGTGTAATCCAATAGGGTCACATGGGAAACAAAGAAGATGCGGGAACACTGAACCGGCATGGTTTTGTTATTTTGCAAGGAGCCTGCCCTTTTTATTTGTTTATGCTTTTGTAATCTTGACCGTAGCAGGTCCATCAACACCGCGCAAGATCACCTTTCTGTTCTTGCCTTCTTCAACAATTTCAAGTTGACCCTGGCCGGTTACATTGGCCTTGACACCGTTAGGATACATCTTGCCGGAGATCAACCAAGAGACTTCTCCTTGGCCATCTACTTGCACTGTATGTTCACGCTTGGCATGATCGAATGTTTCCGATTTGTAGATAGCAGTACATGTTTGTGTGGTGGGTGGGAATCCGTGCTCCTTTATATAATCAACCACCTTGCCAGCACAAAGAGGAACTTGAAGTTGAACGCTCTTAAGGAAAGACGCGGGGATAGATCCCGCAAGATCAACTTGCGTAATATAAGTCACTCCAACACCACCTTCTGTCTGGTAAATCTTCCATCCAGAGATCTTGAGGTCGCCACGGACACACTTGGCCACAGGAGGGATAGTGCTGTCCTCAACAGAAGACATCACAACGTAACAGACGTCATCGTTGATGTCACGAATGGAGCATGCCGCAAAGTCACGAGGGCTAGAGAAAGGAAGACAGAAAGCCGTAAGTCTTCACCTCCCAAAGAGCAATCTTTCTCATTTTTCTTTTTTACCTGACAGGCCATGGAGACTTGAGCTTGACCCAGAAAAGAGATTCGTAAACGGTGAAGAGTTCCTTGACCTCAGAAACATCGTACTTCTCGTCCCCTACGCAGAAGAGCACGACGGTTGGTTCTTCTGTTGCTCATTCCTTACTATCATCGACAACACTTACAGATCTTTCGGCAGCCAGGAAGAGTAGCCACTGAGGCGACATCCTTGACGGTGTATTCGGTGGTGTTGAAAACAATGTCACCACGTACGATAGGAATGGCAGCGCCAGGCACTTCCTTGCTGTAGAGTTTAACACCATCTTTCTCGGAAGAAAAGGTCCAGCCATCCAACGAGGCGGAGAGTTCCTTGAACTGCTCCAAAGCTTGACGGTTGTGAGCAGCGTGGCGGTTGTTGGATTCAATCACGGGCATGGTAGTTGTATGTACAAAGAGATAAAGGTGTGAAAGGAAAGAAAATAGATTGGATTTTTATACAGCTTGTCAGTGTAACCTTGTGTTACAATGTGGAGAAAGCATAATGTGGTACCACTGCATGTGAAAAATGAACAAGACGCGTTCGTTTTCATATGCTTCTTGCGGGGTTTCCCCTGGAAAATGTGGGTAAAATGCGAAGAAAAGAAAGAAGAAGAACCGCAGCGGAACAAACCATGAATAGGACATAAAGTAGACACTTGTTTGTTAGCAATTTCTCACAATAGCAACGCTTCCAAACCCCTCCTCCCTCCTTTTGGAATGGGACCTAGGTCCCCCGCCATATTTCATTAATCTATTCTTTCAAACTGTGATTTTTCCACGGACCATTCTTCCTTCTTTTTCCAAAGAAACACTTGCCATCATCAAGACACCACGTGGAGAAGGACAAAAATAATCAAAGGCCAAGTCCAGATTAGTTGCCAAGCAAAACAGGATGTTATCTTCTTTGGGGATCGAACAGTGGTCAAGGAAGAAAAAAAAAAGGTTGTCAAGGTAGATCCATACACAATGGTTGCCCCGCGCCCCCGTTCTCTCACACACTCGTTCCCTGAGCTCCGACATTATCACGGACCAAGCATGCCACGCCCTTATTTTATTTTATGGTTTACCCGGTTCAACAAAATGGGTCTCTGCGTGTACTATTCCGTTTATCCCGCCCGATCAAACATGTTCACTGTTCTTAGGGATCGATGCAAATCATCCTCAGTTGTATTTTTAGCTGCCACTAAAATAGCATGGAATTTATTTGGAAAGAAAAAGGAGAAGAATATTATTGGTGTCCAGCAACATCGTTATGTAAAAAGAACAGGATGGTGTGATGGGAAGAAAAAGAAGAAAATAAGGGTATACGTTGTTGTTTTTTTATAAAGCCAATTCGCGATGGGTCAGTTCTGTTGGTTCTTCATATAATTGGGGCTTGGACTCCACCTGAGCACCACCAAATGTACTCCACAAACGAGCATACATACTGGAACGTTTTGTGTTATTGTTGGGCTGACTGCCTAACGAGGTGGCCGATGTAATGGACGAGGCAAAACTATCGGTTGATCCTCTTCGTTCGTCGCGTGATCGATGGGCCAACATCGACAAGGACGCAGTGGAACTGCGTTTCATATGCATCGACGAACGCTGTTGTTGCTGTGAAGCCTCGTGCTCTGCCAATTTTACTTTGGCCTCAGCCAGCAGCTTTTCCAATTCACGGCATCGCAATTCGCTCTCAACGTACTTGGTCTGATACTCATCACCTGTGGAAGAAGAGCCATAGTAATCCATCGAAGCGCATGCTCGGCCACCCAATTGCAATGTATGGCGTCGGCTCAAATCTTTCTTCGTAAAAGGTTGGCCTAACAAACGTGCGCCAGCCGCAGAGAGTTGCACACCGCTTTGCTTGTCACCAAACAGCACCTGATGTGCGGCAAACACTTCTTCTGAGAAGGTACGTCGAGGCATCAGGTACTCGCGCTTCTCTTGTTCTAGTTCACGAATACGACGATCTTGTCGTTCAACGTCTTGGGCAAGCTCCATCTTCTCCATTTGTAGCTCAGCAGCGGTCTTCTTGCATGCCATGTTCCTCTCTACCACTTCCTCGTTCTCTTTTAGCAAGCGATCAATTTCCTGTAACAGTTGTTCCTTTTCGGCATCTCGTTGTTCAAGCTCAATTTGTAACGCCTCGTTCTTTTTCACCATTTCTTCTTGATCGGCACGAACAGCATGATATTGCTGTATCACCGTGTCGTACTGGCGCTGCATTGTCTCGTACTTTTCTTCCATTTCACGGTTAGCGAGTGTCAGTGAAGTCACCTCGGCTCTGAGATTCTGCAATGCGACATCATCCTCATCGATGTCATCCTCTGTATCTTCGCTCATTTCGTCTACGGAACCGTCGACGGTAGTGGCCACTGTCTCGTTTTCACTTTCATGTGTGCTCTTTGTCGCAACAGAAGAACGTGCTGAATGGATTTCTGTGACTGGCCCAGACGCTAAAGCACCTGCAACCAGGGCACCGAACTGACCACTCGTTCGTAGGGATTCCACAAACACGTCGAATTCGTTGCTGCCTGATGCTTTCACTTGTTTTTGTTCTTCCAGTTTCTTCTTGTATCTTTTCAGTCGGCGTTCAAGGAGAGCATTGCGCTTGCTAAGTTGGTCACGCTCCAGTTGCTCGTCGACATCGCGCATCTTGACCGCCGCCAGCTCATTGGATAGCTCCGCATGATCTTGTTGTAGTTGTGTCAGCGCAGCCATCAGTTCTTCAATTTGTTGATGGACAATGGGACGATCGTTGGAGAAAGAAAACCATGAATCACGTTTTGTCTTGCGTCCAAAACGCACAGCGAGCATTTGATGTGTACGTTCTTTTTCTTTTTCCTGTCCACGTTGGCGTGTTTCAGCAATATGTGCCAGTTTCTCTGGTATGCCACCCATGGCCATGGCATCACTAATCAATGCATCTGTATCGTACAAGAAGGTGGGAGAACGAAGTGTGGTCAACAGCTGCTCAAAGTCGTCTATAGCGAGCAGTCGCTCTTGATTTTTCTGCATCAAAGCCAGTGCCACGCGTGTCACTGTCGAAGGGACACCTTGAGCAAATGCCAGGTCGTAGATACGCATGACAGCGCGTTCTGGGAAATTATGTGCAAAAAGAGTCAAGTACCACTGGGAGGCGTACATGGTGGGATAGATGGTATGATGGTTCAAATGGGCATCCAGTTCAGGGCAGTACTGGGAAAGTAAGATCTGGAACTGATGCAACCTCAAATGAAGGCCTTCCATATTCAGTATAAATAATGTTCGCATGTCATACAGTTCCATCAGTCTAAGGTTTTTTTTGTCCGTTTTAGTTTGCTGCACGTGCACACGCATAAACTCTCACCTGACAAATACACAAAATGCTTGTTTTTCTGGCATCTGTCATAAAGATAGAGAAATCAGATCTGGCTATAACTCACAATCAATCGATCAAAAAACTTACCACATCCAACAGTGGACTGGCGAGCCATAATAGACCTTGACAGTAACCCACATGTGTATCATACACACTGTATGCTTTTAGTAACCTTCCCAGGGATTCGTCTTTGTTATAAAGCTTTATATCGCTATCAATAGCGCGTGCATAAGGAGAATCGTCTTCTTGAACAAGACGATCGTACATGGCTTCCAAGTGCGTATCGGAGGAGGCACGACTCATACTTTGCCAAAGGTCACCACGCACGTCTTTGGGAAGCCCATGTGTACGAAGTTCAGCTGTAAACAATCGAGCATAACGAAGCGCATTGGTGGCGTAATCCTGCACAAGTCCCTGCCAAAGATCGCCTGTACGCGTTGGTTGATCACCAACTGATTTGGGATCGGCGTTCCAAACAGCGTTTTGCCGCTGGACGTACGTGATGAAATCGCTCTCGGAATCCTGATTTTTTTTAAAAAAAGAGATACATGAGTACCACATTTTTCTTCCTTCTTATTAATATTTTTTACCTGGGGAGATAGTTGTCTATTTGCTTCGTCCAACTGTTCCCATGTTGTTCGTTCGGTTGGTATGGGGTGAAGATGAAGGTTCAATAGGTCATTGGTGGGATCAGGTCGTTCAGATGGCGAATGGCTTGCCATGTCCACTGGTAGTGTTGTATCAGTAGGAACCTGGAGAGCGACTTCGGCTGCCATAGAGAGAAAAAGGAAACTTCAATGAAAGCCGAAAAAAGAAGAAGAAAAGGAGAAAAATGTCGTTTGAATCCAAGAAAACACTCGTTTAGAGGGAAAAAAAAAAAGGTTTCCGTGATACGTATGTGTTACACTACGGAAAGTAAAAAGTACTTTTTGACCGAAAACAAGAAAGACTAGAATGCAGGTTAAATAGTAAGTAAGTAGTAACAACACCATCATTCACATGCACCCCTTCAAGGGTGAACATACATCAACTGGACTTCTTTTTCTTTTTCTTTTTTCTTTTCCTTATCTTCTTTACCTCCATGCTCCTTTAGCATCTTGAGGAAAAAGAAGGAGCGTGTTCAAAGGCGGAGATGAAGGCGGACTTGGTGTCGGTCATGCAAATCGCTAAGAGAAAAAGAAGCAAGGAAAAAAGAAAAAAAAAAGTGGGTTGCAGTTTTTTTAACGGGGTTGCTTTCACTGTCGTACTAAAACATGCCGTATAGTTTATCAAAACACACACTTTTTTTTTATATACTAAGGGGAACCCTTTTTGTTTTTTACAGCTAACTATGGTAACGTTTGGGGACACGTAAGAAAAGAGATAGTGTATGTTGAGTTAGTGCATTGCACGTACAGGACATACATTTGTCCATTGAGAATTGAGCATAACCTATGCAAGATATTTTCAACTTCTTTAAAACGAATTGGCCTGCATTTATCTGTTTCTCATTATCGTCCATAGAAAGAAAAAAAGAAAAAGGTTAGCTAAACTGTCTCGGATTTGGCGTAACGAGACGAATCGCGTGTCGCATTGCGTACAGGAATCTTTAATCCCTGTTTGGCAAATGCTTTTGACAGTTCCGTGGATTCTACAAATACCATGAGACCAGTACCTTTGTTTTCCTCACTGTTGCCTACCTGTCATCCCAGGAAACTGGATGCAGAAAGGTGTGCATATTTCTTTAGTAAAAAAGTAGAATTTACTTCTTTTTTTTTCGTCTTTTTACCTTCTTGGCGGAATAGACGGTAAATGGCTCGGAAAAGACTTGCGCCAGTACCTTTGATTGTGCTCCTTCTTGAAAGTCGTTGCTATGATACACGTTAGAAACCTGAAAGAAATCAGAGGGAAAATTTTTACTTTGTCAATTTCATTAAACTGAACCGTAATGTGTAAACCCCTTCCGTTCGAATACTGAGATCGGGAAAAGCAAAGTACAATCCTTGTTCGCCGTCTGGATTCTTTAGTAGACTTGGTGAGCTCACCAAGGAACCCATCAAGACCCTGGTACACTTTGGTGGATTGGAAATAATATTTCGCTCTTCTAACCGATCTGCCGACCATAGTGTAACATGTAGGATAAAGAACGGGATCTGAAGGGTTCTACAAACAAACAACCCCTCTTTATTCAGCCAGGGTGTCGCTATAGCGATCATGGCATTCCTTTTCTCTCTTACTGGATATCAATATAGGAATCTTGCTTGACGATGAGTTGAACGATAGGTGGTGGATCAATGGGTCGTCTATCTTTCTCGCCAAATCCACACATACGTGCATGCAGAGGTTGCTGACATACGATCAATTCATACGTCCTAAAACGAACGGTTCATATATATAACAAAACGCTGCATTAAAATGAAAACCTGTTTTCGCGTTCGTCGTAGCCAATCGAACTGAGACCTTGTGGAGTTAAGGTTGGTGCGGATTGAAGTCGCATATCCGTCGGGTGAGGAACGATGGCGTCGGTTGCTGGAGGAGGTACCCGAGATGCATAGGGATTTACAGTTGTAGTTGTAGTATGAAACTGCGTTGATTCGTAATGAGGTGATGGTACCTCATGGTGAGCATTGGTCATCATAAAATGAGGAAATTTATTTCAGGAAGAGGTGAGAAAAAGTAGGTCTGATCGTCAACCGCATTTTCCCCCATCCCACAGCCTTTTTTTTCTGGCTCCGTTCCTATCTCGAATTGGTAGGTAACAAAAATGATCTCCCGGCAACAACGTATATTATGGAAATGGCATCTTCTCTTTTTATACATTTTTTCCTATCTTACCAGAGAAATGACTAATAGGTTTGTAAAAAGGGAATATGAGTAGTTATAGGACCAAGTCTGCACTCCAATATTTCAACATGTGTGAACATAGTTCGCGTACATTTTCCGTTCGAGGTGATGCCCATAGTCCTAGCGATTCCGTTTGTCGTGCATAGAAAACACATTGTTCTCCGAAGAATCGACCGTACAAGCGCTTGTTAACAACCGTCTGAAAAAAAAAAAAAGTGAGATTTTCTTTGCAAAAAGGCAAGCGTTAACGTACATCCAAGGAAGACATCGTATTCCCTCCTTCATGCAATTGCACTGCAAAGTCGTCCGGTAGTACATGAAACGTGCTACCTGAAAGGTACCGCGTGAGTGCACAGGAGGCTCGGTTGTCTAGGAACCGCTCCGGACACCTATTTATACAATCATGAGTTAACGTGCGTAGGATTGCACTATTTCCAACTAACCATGGCTGGACAGATTTACTTTCGATGAATATTGGTTCATACTGATAATCATAGGTCTTAACAGGAAGTAGGTCTGTTGCATTTTGCCATTCATCATAGTCAAGGGCTCCTTCGCTCCAGTCTTTGTGAGGATCCACAAGTTCCAAGTCACCATGACGTACGGATTCCATCACTTCGGCTTTCGTTTCCGGCACTGGCCCTTGTCCTCGCCGCTTAAACATGGGAAGTACCAGAACGTCACCGTTTAAAAGCAAAGATGGATAGGTAGCATTGTGCTGCTTAAATGTCCGCCGTAGATCAGTTGCAACTATGACGTTCGGTGGAAGCTCGCAGACAAACTCTGTACGAGCATACAGGCGAGCCATATTGCGTTGTGCATTGCGAGATAAAATGGAATAATCATCTTGCGTATAGATCAGATGAACATCTACCTGCTGTGAAAGATTCATCTGCTGATAAGTCACATGAATATGTTCCTTGTCGTCTTCCGTGGAAATATGCAGCGTTGCCGAAATCGGTCCTACAGTCGTCCATTCAATACCTCATTTTCCCCTTTTCCTTTTCCTTCTCATTTTCCTTTCTTTTTCTTCACCTTGCCAATGCTCAATTATCTTTAATAATTCAGGCCATGTTTCTGGTGAGAGGTTGATTGTCAGGGAGAGATCTTGTGGATCGGGTGGTGGCATTGCTTGAAGCCAGTAGGGTTGGACGTGGCAGGGGGGGGCATATGGGATCTCGGAAAACATTTTTTACATTTTTAATCCATGCGGCATAGCACTTATCGCGGAACGGTTATTTTCTAAAAAGAAACAGTTACTATCCCCTTATTGCATTTTTCTTGTTTTACCAACCTCGATTGTATGTTCTTTGCGGAATTTCGGTGAACAGTGTACTTTGAATACGAAAGAACCAACCCCATAAATGACTACCAGTAAAAATCGTGCAGAACAAGATATAACCAACAAGGATAACGCGAATCAATAATGAACGAGAGAACTTCTTCTGGGTATCAAAATTGGTTTCGGAGAAGGTATGTTTTGCGTTGCTGTGTGCCCATGGCCATGACAATGGCGAAGAATGTTTACGCCCATGGTCAATGGAGGCAGATGAGGATGGGATAAAGGGATCCATACAAAGGTGGCGTTGTTATCAAAGTGAAAAAAAAGGAGAGTGGCATCTTTTTGCAGGTTTCTATCTCTTTGGGCTATGTGCCAAAAAAAAAGTTGCATTCAAGGACGGACATTGAAATAGTTTCAGGAGGATCGTCATGGAAAATGAGACCCTTCTTCCTGTTCATCTATTCATCATTTCTAATGACTGGGTACAAGTAACATAGGAAACCAACCCATTTCAGATCATAGCTTTGCTTATTTCTATGGAATATTTGATGAATCCATTCAGTAAACACCACAAAATAATACACGCCGAGACCTATGGTTTCCATTATGAGTAAATCATTTATCGTTCCCATCTGCGATCTATCTTACTCGTTCCAATATGCCACCAGCCATGCAGCTAAACGAAGGAATAGATGTTTTTAGAAGAGCAAAAAAAAATGGAGAGGTCCTGTCTAAAAAAGGAAATATTACCTGGCTTATGGCGCCCAATGGTAAGCCGACGACTGATCTCCAGTAGCGTAGCGCTGAACAGAATTGATTATCGACGTTCCAGACCGCAAAAGCCAAGACAAATCCCAAAGCAGCAAGTCGCAGAAGTTTCAGTAATTTTGGTTTTTCTTTGGTTGTGTCTGGCAAAGTGATACCCAAGTAGCTCGATCGGAACACAACGATAAACACCAGAATGGCATAGCAAACCTGATGGAACACCGGATTTTTGATCATCAGATAGGAATAGGTCACAAACGCCGAATAAGCTACTAACAGCAAGCTGAGCTGGAAGCTGTGTTGACTATCTGGATGCACCTGAAAGCTAAAAATGACATGACATATTTAGAAACCCAAGATCTACTGGGCTTTAAAAACATACATATGCCAAACCATTACGGAAGCAACATAGATCACTAGAGACTTGGATAAACATCTAAAGTATAATAAGGAAGAAGTACGTACTTGGTAGTTCATCGAGTAGTTGCAACTCGTACTGCAATGTCATGTGGAAACACCATCTATAAAAGATTTAATATGAAAAAAAAAGATGTAAGTTTCCATGTTATCTTCTTTCTTTTCTATACAAACGTACGAGCCGAAGCCAACCAAAATGACACCGAGATACGCGATAATGAAGGAACTGTGGAATTTGTTTTTTACAGTGTTGTAGATGCCGAACAATGATAATAGAACTAAGGTCACATGGCGAAAAGTTAGAGTTTGGAGGAGATTAAAAGTCTATGTACCGAACGACAAGTTGGTGGTTGTGTTAAAGAACTCCGCTAAATAGGTAGAAAGAGCGTAGTTTTCCTTCAATTCACTAATGAGTTTTCGTTCGCATGAGGGAAGTTAGTTTCGTTCATTTTACCTCACACCAGTCAATTGTCGAGGTACTATATGTAGTTTAGTTGAAGGAAAGAAAAAAAAGGTAAAAGTTGGTTTAAAAACTGAACGTACACTGGACCCCAGTAATAGTCCGTAGTTTCCATGTTTGAAACAAGGCACGGTCTTCAGGACAAAAGAGCGAGAACTAAGCCACAAAGAGCACGCGCCATTGGTTGCTGCACGATAAGGAAATTTTGCTATGAGTCATTGAGGAAGTTTATCTGTAACCAATCAAATAAGAGGATAATCAGGTAGCTATAAAAAGAGAAACTCCTTGGAACATCTTTTGTTTCTTTACTTTTTTTCTTTACAAAAAGTTTTTTCTTTTGGAGTTCTGTTATTCCATACACCTTTTTTTAATTAATCCTACGCTTATTATTATTATTATTTTTTTATAACACTTCTTTACCTGCACTCTTCTATTTCTTTTAAAGTCACCTCCAACATGGCTTTCTCCGCTTAAGTGCCCTCCTCGTACAATCCGTACGATTTCAACAACAGAACATTTTACACCCAATTTTTTTTATATACAACAACAAGTCAAGCCCATCATGGCGTACGACAAACTTTCAAAATGTCTAAAACTCACGAAGAAAACGTGCAAGTCTCGAAAACCAGATCCTCCCTGCTGAACTGAAACAAATGATGTCTTCTACCAAGCCAACCCTTGAATCCAAGAAAAAAGAAATGATGAATAATAACGTTGACTTCCAACAACTTTTCCAATCCCTGGCACCACAGCCTGACTCCGTATTTGACGAATGGTTGAATACGGAATTTAGCTCGAATGAGAGTGTCCATTCTAGCCCTGAGATCACCACGCCTCTGGATGTCTTTTTGGCCTCTCCACCATTTCCATCCAAGGATGAATTGCCGCTCTGTGCTGAAAAACTCTCCCATGGTTCTCGTGGTGCTGTCGATCTAGATGTTTCCGAAATCCTCCAGTCTCCTCTACCTGCTCCCTCCTCCATGGATCCTTTGGTGTTACCTACGCCTGAACAGCTTTTTGCCGAAATGACTCAGGTCTTCCCTGCTGCTTTGGCAGCGTTTGCCGCAGCAAATGCCAAGTCAACCACTACCACCACTACTACTCCTACTACTCCTGCTACTCCTTCTGTTCCCTCGCCGCAACAATCACCCGCGATCATGGTGCCTGCTGTGAAGAATAACACCAAGCCTCCTGTACCTGCCATGTCTCCTGTAACCAGTGCATCTACTCCCGCTTTTTCGGCTTCACCCAGATCTGGTACAAAGAGATCCTTAGAAAGCACGGACAACAAATCGGCAATGGATGAGGCGGCTATCAAGAGACAGAAAAATACGGATGCTGCGCGCCGGTCGCGATTAAAGAAGGTCATGAAAATGGAAAGTCTCGAAAAACGTGTGTCGGAGCTCGAGAAGACCAACGCCAACCTTCTCTTACGTCTGGCTGTGTTGGATTCGGAAAAGTCAAACCTGAAAGCGAAGGAGTCGTCTTATGAAAATCGTATTCAAGTCTTGGAAGCTCAGTTGGCTGAGGCTCACAAAGCACTTGCTTCACGCACTTAGATTTTTTTTTTGTTGTTCATAGTTTTCTTTTCTTTTTTTTTTTTTTTGCTTCTTAATAATCATATCTTTTCATTAAAAATTTCTGCTCTTCATCTGTTTAATCTTTTCTTGTGGGAAGCTGTGTTTCGGATGATTGTTAAACCGTTGAAGTGGATGACCGAGCCATCGGAGAGGGTGAACATCTTGGCTCAGCCACTGCCAGTGAATTACTTCTATCTTCAACAAGATTTTTCAGATAGAGTTCAAGATAATCGCACAATGGTTGTTTACGTGTCGTTATGTTCCAGTGAAGGACCTATACCGTAGTTACGCGCTAAGCGGTTGCAAATAGGTTAACTAACACAACATTGGATATTTGTACGTCTTGTTAAAGGCTTAGCACGATCGTGAGCATAAAGCTTGTAGGACAATTGATCATGTATCATCTTTTCCGTGTATCATTCATGCCAGCGGTCAAACTTTCTTGGAATATGAAAAAGTCATGCTGGATTGGGACGCCCTTCACTTAGTACTTGCTCCAATTTGTAAGTTCGACTTGATACCTGTGAGCCAAGCTCAGAAGATAATAAGAGATGCAAATGGCCCTTCTCCTTTATGTACAAGCCATGCCGAATTATCTAATCAGCCGGTGGTGACACCAATGGGTGAACCTAAAGATCTAGAAATTCCTTAATATACACCTTTTCCGAAAAGCAGTGTATCATTTTATATTTCCTTCTCACTGTCAAACAGAGGACTTTGTGCCCTCCAATGACAAAGTTTATACGCATGAAGGAGTCAAGTGCCCCACCTTCTAGTTGTCAAGAGATGTTTTCGATTTCCATTGCCAGTTTCGCTGAGATCAGTCAAACCGAGAGTGTCAGGAACCGCCTTCGCAGAGTTAATCCCTTTAGTGACTGATGGTCAAGACCCTTTGACATGAAACGTACCCGGAAGTCTCTTTGTTGGCTTTAGCCTCTAGATTTCGGGACGTTGATGAAGAAATGGTGCCCTAGCAGCCACAATGGTTGCATCATGATAGCAAGCTACGTCAGAGAGCACAAAGGTATCATCCGAGAACTGCGCACGCAGCTGAGCTTAAGGAAGCTGCTTGATTTGTACTTGTCGAGAATGTTCAAATAAGTAGAATAGCGTAGACAGCAGAAATCACGGTTAACATAAGGCAGATCGCAACGCTTAACGCGTCTATCGTTCTTGCGGTTCAAGAAAACAGAAATATTGGCAGCAGAGCATTTTTGCCTCTGTATGGAAATCGCTGTCTCGGCTAAACTATTTTGTTATTGTAAGGACTCATTTTCACAGGTTGCACGTCGACCAGAACTGTCACGAACAAAGCATCGTTTTATTCTTGCAAATCAATGCAGGACGAAAGCACTGTACAACATCGCTTCGTACAGATTCACCAAGCATGTGCAGCTGAACACGACAAGCTGTGGTCCACGCTAGCACGTCCAGATCTTTCCTCGATCGCTATCTCGAATGCCTGCAATGTACTTCTTGAAGCTGTCGAAGCGGAGAAAATAGCATTTCAACAAGCCCTTCATCAGTTGCAAAACCTTGTTCTCACGAGTTCATGTCAAGTAAAGGTCAGCATCTTTTTACGTACCATTACCAATATCCTGTCGCATCATGTCGAATGCGAAAAGTGTGGCGCTATTGAGCTTCAGACAACCAGTTCGCTAGAAGGTGTACCGCATCCTTTCATTGTCATTTACCGACAACGTCCATCCATGCTCAAGCAACTCCTAGCTGAAGTCAGCTATTTCATGGATCAACCAGTGAATCAACCAACAGATGTGGACACGTTATTTATGGCCATGGATTCCTTTCTCACTACGATCTTCTATCTCGATATCCCCGTGGACGTCTCTACCCTTCTTACGTTTATCACAACGCGGCTGTTTGAACACAGGCAGCAGGTTTTTTTTTCGTTTCTCTCCTCAATGATGGGGTCGTTCCCAAAGCGGAGCACCAGTGAGTTCCACATCAGCATGATAGATATCGCGACCTCAGTTATTACATCGTGCGTCGAATATCGTGAAAAAGTTGGCAAACAACACGTGAAGGAGACCATAGCCAATTTGATCTATCATCTCCTTGAAAGCATCTACGATGCAGCTACATATGGACAACCTATGCTGCCCTACGTTCAACGACTTCCACAGTTATTGGATGCGTACGACCTTTGTATCGGTGCCACTTGGCCAAGTCACGATTCTAGTATTATGTGGACCAGTCTTTCCTACTTCCTTTTAAGAGCGCAGACAGTCGACGATCAGTTTATCTTACTAAGATTGATGAACACACAAATGGATATGGATACACGGTTGCAAGGCGATCTACTCTGGATAGCCTATCTTCCCCTCTTCCAGACACTCTCGGAGACTGTTCCTGAGTCACCAAAAATTAAGTCGTTGGTATTGGGATTAATGGATAGGATTACCAAAAGAGACACGCAGCGTCCACAAGACACAGGTCCCATCTTAAATAAGGTAAAGAAGCCATTCAATAAGACAAATTGCTAAAAAGAAAGGAAAAAAAGTTAGAGCGTCGTTTTAAGTTTCGTTTTGTGAGAGGCACGCTGGGCCATGCTGTTACCTTCCTCTTTCGTTTCTTTCAACAAGACCTTCATGCTCCATCTTTGCTTCCTTTGGAACAGCGTTCGTCAGCATCAACACTCTCCCACATCCACGAGTTACTCTTCAGTGTTCCCTTGATCTTCAACGCGGATCAAACCGTTCGTCATACAGCCTTAGCGCGCATCGCGGATATCGTTTCGTTCATGCATGATCCATGTTACAAATTCCCCGTGTTGTTATTACTACTCTACTTGTTACGCCATCCAGTAGCCACAACTGACACTGTGCTCTACATTCTGCAGCATATCATGCCCTCTTTCGTCGATCGGAACGATCCCACAACCACGTCCAAAGTACTTCAGATCACACAGTCGATCATTGTGGGAAATACAACCATGTCGAACGTGGGTGTCAGAATGCTTCTGAATATTTATGAACGACATACACGGCTTTGGCAAGAATTGAAGAAAGTGCTTGCTGATTGGGTCCTTCGTCGCAAGTCCGCGTCGGCACGATTCATAACGGATACCATTCATATCCAGATCGAACTGACCATGCTGACTACCATGCGCGATTTATGTCGACGACGACCGAGAGAATGCGCTCAAGATATCCTACCCATGCTTTTATCGATTCTGCAAACATGTCAAGACCTGAGTTGCTCTTCCGTTGCTATTATTGTCGAAGCTATTTGTGCCTGCGTCCATGCTGGCATGGCAGAACCGCGCTCCATATGGGTCATTGCCATGCAGTATATTGCCAGCTATGCCATGCAAGAAAATATAGACATCATCTTAGAAAGGGTGTGCGATTTCTTCGCGCTTGTGGGCGATAAGGATGAGAGTGAGTGAGCGCCATTGTAGTATCACGGATAGCTAATGGTTTTCTGTAGTTTCCGATCCCTATGCCGAGTTGAAAGAGACGGTCCTAAATGCGTATCTCGCGCCTTTGATGCAGTCGGAGAATAGCAAAGTGCAGACAGCTGCACTCAAGGCGCTATCGCATTTTGCTGCAATGGATATTATCACGCTTCTTCCGGAAAAGGCCAAGGAGTTTGTGCACATCATCATTTCCTCGGACAAACCTAACCAAGCCTATGGTGATGTGCTTGTCAAGTTGACTTCCTACGAACTCGACCACATGCGACGTACGTTGTTCCAAGGAGAGCATGCCAAGAAGGATACCGAGACCACAGTGAAGAAGGTTACAGTGGGTGATAAAGAGCACCGTCTGGGAGGCGAATTTATTGCACACTGGGAAAATGCTCGCACCATGCCTGGTCTTCGTACAGGCTATGCGCTAGCGATCCTTACAGCAGCGCATGGTTATATCGATCACGGTGCAGGTGCAAATACCATGGAAACGATGGTCAAGACGAAATGGTATAGATGCATGACGACTTCGATTGCCGATGTTGGCCTCACGGACCATCTGTTGATTCGTGTTACGTCGTTGGACGCATGGACAGGGTTCTTCCAGACCATCCTTATTGGAAACGAAGGCGATGTTGAAACAAAAGCCAGTCTGCTGCTAAACGATCTGGAAGCAAAGCTGGAAAAGAGCACTGTGCCAGGAACAACAAGCAACCTGCTGCTTGCCATGGGCGGTTTGATCGCAACGGCACACCAAGTGATCCCAGCCTTTGCTACTTCTTATAGCGCCCGATTTATTGATACCCTGGTTAATAAGTACATGGGCGAAGGCCTATCAATGTCTTTGATGAGTGAAGAGGTTCAGTTTGCTGTACGATTTATGCTGGGACATATCGCCATGTGTACGATCAACAATGAGAAGAAGGTTACCATGATGTTGAACATTCTGGTCGAGAATGTTTACCGTTCGGCACCGTCGCGTAGTATTGATACCGCTGTGGATCTTGTGCAGTTTGCCAATGGCTATGCTGCTGGACGTTTCACGGCTTCACTGGCTACATGGCCCACGAAGACGAGCGAGATCGACGCGTTGGCAAAGCAAGGGATCACAGCATTGCTTGGCTACTGTAATGGTGCGAGTGAGCATGTCTCGGAGAGTACTGCGTTGGGTATCTTAATGGGATGGGCTTCCCTGATGAACGAGAGAGAGATGAAAGAAGTGATGGTATTTGCCCGGGATATCCTTACTCTGTTTACCACTGGAGCCAAGGTCAACAAAGGGCTTCTGCTTGGTGCATCGTGGGTGTGTGCATACGGGGTTATCAACGACCAGAACATAGTGGATGAGGAGAGCGCCGCCATGGTAGAAAACGCTGCCTCCATGGCCGCAGCCGACGTAAGTAGAATAAGAATACAAGAGACTATTTGCTCACGTTCTTTTTAGGATGCTATGGTTCAACATCTATACCACTTCCATGTGCCCTTAGCCAAAGTAGCACGTTTGCGTTTAATTGCGGACGATCGCCTCAATGAAGGCTCGGATAGTTATACCGCGTTACTCCTTGCTGAGGTCCAGACCATTCAAAGCGATACCACATCGAGCCATCATCATTTAACCGCCCTTTTCTCATTAAGTACACTTCTTGGTGTAGACTATCTGACGACGCCACATGATCCGGAGCGTCTTGCTGTGGAGGCACGCAAGTATCACGCGGATACGCGTCAGCCCGTACTTGATGTCCTGGCTTATAGTGCTGGTCTGACTGATACCGTGGCCAACCTAAAGCAGGGTCGTATTGCTGCTGTTGTTTCGGGCAAGGTCGTCCAGGTCGCCATGGCCTTCCAGGAAACACTTCGACTAGAGCAAGATCTTCTTTCCTCGATGGGCCAGTCGGCTGTGATGGTTGCTGCCGTATCATCGGAACCAAAAAATTACGCAAGATTGAGTAACAACACAAGTTATCTGCGAGCCATCTTTGACACATGTGTTGAACAAACCGAGGCTGGGTCGATCACTGAAGCGACAGCGATTCTGTTCTTACAAAGCTTACGCGAAACACCCGGTCCATTACCACCTGTCAATTGGTTCAGCGTTCTTATGCAACTAAGCAACCGTTCGACAGTATTACGATATGAATGTATTGCGTTTGCTACTGCACATGCTGCGACGTCTCTTTCATTGCTCGAATTCATTCTATCTCAGATGAGCCAGCACGCGCAAGGTACAGGAAAAGAGGCGGTTCAGCGTCTGTTGATGGGTGAAGCGGGTCTTGGAAAGATGCTAGAGCTGAGCGGACTCCCTGGTAATGATGAGAAAACAACGTCGAAGCGACGTGGTATGGATGCAGTGACAAAGAAGATGAGCGTCTCAGCGCTTCGATGCCTTGAGCTATTTGAAAATTATGCCACCGCATTTAAAGGATGGCCGGTCGATGTGCAAGCTATTTTCCTTTCTACCTTGATGAATCACCTGCCAAGGAATACTTGCGACGATGATGCAGCGAAGGCGTCTCTCGTTTCGTCTCTTTATTCGATGACGAAGTACAAGATTACAATGCCTTTGCTACAACGTACAGATCGGGATCTGGCCTATGAAACACTTGTGCGAAAGGCAGTAGCATGTGGTATCACAGAGATGAACGAAGACGTGAAGACATGGCTCCAACCCGACACGGTGTATGGTCAGGTGGTGGCCGTGGTCGAAGTCTGTCGTTTAGGAAGAACATCCAACGTGCCGAGCTATCTGACAGATGTGATGACGCACCTTCTGCTCGCGGAGATCGCGGACGATGCCGTATGGCACGTATTGGCTGAGGCAATCAAACAGCATGCTGTGACGTTGCAGGATCGGTTTACTTGGCTTGTACGTGCGTTGGACGTCTTGATTGTCGTTTTCAGCCTAGCGCTCGAAAAGAACGCCGTTTTGCACCAAGCTATCGCTGTCCTATTGCGCCGTATCCTTACAACACTTTGGTGGGGCCCTGCTCAGCTCCCAGACAGACTTCTAGGCGATATCCAGCTGGACGATGCAATGTACCTGCTTGCCCATACCATTGAAATGAGCAAGGAATTTAAGCAAGAGCAACAACAGGTAAGCGGAGAGAAAAAGTGCTGAGAAACTGATTCTAACGTCGTCTGCACTTCAGATTATCAAGCGTGTGTTTAAGCTTTATACTATGCTTGAGGCAGTCGCTGACGATCCTGAGAGCCCTGGTTGGACTATGCATATCGCATTGGAGCTTGTGTTGCGTGATTGTCCTGTTCAGTATGAACAGCAAGTGTAAATTCTTGTTCAATAAGTTTATTACTATTATTGTACATTTTCATAATGTTCTACAGGGATAGCCATTAATTTATACATTTCCAACATCTTCTTTGTTGTCCATCCATGGTCGCGCACCAGACTAATGACTTTGCCCGTGCTCGGACCATGGGGTCCTAGCCTTCCAGTGCGTCCTGCCATATGCATGTAGCTTGTAATAGATGTGGGTCGTCCAAGGATATAAACATGCGAAACGAATGGAATGTCCATGCCACGTGCAGTGAATTCTGTCGCAAGCCATAACGTGCCTTCAGGGTACGTCTGACCGGCGACGTAGTCGCGTATATCACGACTCTGAATATGATGTTCTGCTAAGCGTTGTTGGATATAGCCTGTACTGACAGATGTGCCGACGAAGATAATGCCCTGCGATGCCGTTTCCACAAGGTTCAGCATGGCGAGATTCTCAAGCATTCTATCATCGAGATCGTCAAAGTCCACGGGCATTTTTTCTTCTTCTTGTCCTTCTCCTTCTTTTGGTGTTGTGATATTTCGGATGGCATCGTCTGTCACGACAAGGCAGTAATGTTGAGTGGAGGTGGGCGAGGGTTGCCTCGCCAAATCGAAGAACGCAGGATCCTGTGTCCATCCTCTTTCACTAAGCCAGTGACGCAGTGGGCGATTCAATGTAGCCGAAGCGACAATCATTTGCGGTTTCCTTCTATCTTGTTCGAGCAGGCGGTCTATTAATATCTGGGCTGGCTTTGGATGGTTTGTGCGCAGACGCTGTTGCCGTACGGGTGCATAGCGTTTTGGTAGGCGCAGTGCTTGATCAGCTTCATCGAGGACGATGCGTTGGACATGGAGATCCATGGCCAATGCCTGAGCAGGAGTTGTGACGATCATGCCTTTGGTACCTCCTAAGCGATCAGCCCAATGACGAATTTGTGATGCCAATTCTTCATTTGGCACCACGTACAGAGACTTGCTCTTCGATGACGAAGCACTAGTCAAGGCCAGCGTCAGGCCGAATGTCTTGCCTGTACCAGTACGATCACGTAATAACAGATCGCGTCCGGATCGAAGTGCTGGTATAAATTGGGCTTGGGCTGCGGTTGGCTTGACGATCCCGAATTCGGATCGTAAATGTTGACATGTCTTTGCAGGTATGCCTAGCTCCTAATCAAAAAGCAAAAAATAAAAAACGAAGTCAGGCCGTAAACTCATGATATGAAACGTATTACTTCAAATGTTGTCGGGGTACTGTAATGACGACGGAGCACTTGACATGAACGAAACATGTGTGTGCGCAGACAAGGTACCTAGTTTTTTTTTTATTTTTTTGTGCGCTGGCTGGTAATGAATTTTGCGCTACTCTGTATAACTAGGATAAAAGATGGTGCACTAGATTGATCTCTTTTTTCCACATTTACTCATTAAGAGTCTCAAAGGATCCATCAGTCTGTTTTCTTTTATTCTAATTATCCTTACTGTTTATTGGATGATAACTTACGCTATTCTAAATAAATTCTGCGACCATGAAGGAATCGATTTTGCGCTGAGAGAAAATAAAGTATGCGTTGTTAATATATCCTATGGACGCACGGACTCTAATCAGACGCGCATTTCCATTAGGATTGAGAGTGCCCAACTCTAGTTAAGTCCGTGAAAATTCACTCTTTCTAAAGACGTCAAAAAGATATGAGAAAACGCCAGTATGACGGATAAATCTTTATTTTCTATCCATATCACACTAGTTCCGATAATAACCCACCCCACCTAAGCAAACAAACAAACAAAAAACATAAGTAGCATTATCACCATAGCATAAGCAGTATATATACTTTCTGTTACCCTTCCAGTTCATATTGTTTTCATTCAGTTTACCACACAGGACGAGATGGTAATATCAGTAGCTTGACTACCAAGGCAAGGCAATGACAAGCTGTTGAAATCTTGCCACCACTCAAGATTTGGAATTTATCGACCCCAGGAGAGGCGCCCCAGTTCAAGACAACTGAGCAGAACAGTCCATGTCATACCTTCACAATGGTCCGATGGTATGCTATGGACATTCGTCGAGTTTCCCCCAAGTTCTGGCTTCCCAAAAGATGTGTCCTACGGAAGAGAAAGCGTATGCTCCTCGTTTTTGTGGAAGATTTTTCAGAGCGACGTGTTTTCTGCGGAGATTGATTTGTCCTTTCATGTGCGGGTCACGATTTTTTTTATCTCATTTGAAATGCCTCACTTCCCTTCATTCTTTGATGCTATCTGATTACTCATTCAAGAAGTATTTGTTATATATGAAAACAAAAGGACATGGACTTAGTAAAGATAAACTGAAATCGTACCTACACTGGTACAGAACGGACTTAAGTTGGGCCAAAACAAAGAAAGATATCAGTCAGCAAGATTTTTGTAGCATAAAGCGCGCTTTTGACGCTTCACATGTATGACCATCTATTTAAACAAGAAATACACTCATTTTGCATGGTTATCAAACTTGGTTTTATCTCTCCTTCTTAGAAATTGACAATGAAGGACGCCAAATCAGTATTCAATGACATCGATGAAGCCGAAAAGTCAACGATCCTCAACAAATATACCCTACATTCTTCACACAACAATATTATTGGCGGTGCTTATTGTACTTCTTTTTCACAGCCACAGTTACAGAGTCAACAATCAACACAACAACAACAACAACAGCATGCAGTTAATGTATGTAAATCGCCAACAACTTCTTTGCTAGTGGACGGGCGACCTTTGCCTTATGATGAAGAATGGTAAGGATAGAGAATGATGATATGCTCCAAGTAAGAAGGAAGAATGGGGTGAAATTACAATTTCTTAATTTTTACTTTCGTAGTGATGCTCCTGTGGATGCTGAAGGCGAACAGGGTGAACCAGAACTAGTGGATGAAGACGAACAGGTAAGAGCATGATGAAGAAAAAAAAAGGCATGGGTGTTGATTTGGGGCATCGTCTAACCTATTTCTATAATCGTTTACTACCAGGATGACTAACAAATCCCCTCGGAAATCACGATGAGTATCGTGGTCAACGAACAAGTGATTTTCATCTTGAAAACCTACCTGTGAACAAGCAACCTCCTGAGGAAGGGGCTTGGATGATTGCGGATCAAATATATCTCAGCAGTGTTATACTATCAAGTCATTGTCCATCCAATTACAACATAAGGCCACGAACATGGGTGATTACGGCTATTGGCTTTGAACGACATCTATCTGATTGGGAACGATATTGACAACTCTATCACGAAGTATTTTAAACCAGAATTACGTCGCGCTGTTCTTGCATCGATCGATTTTGACATGTGGATGCCACCTGCTCCTGAAGAATCCCAGCGTTGGTGTTTTGATGTTGCTCAACAACCTCCTACTGATTTTGTTTCGGCTGTGCCTTTGGACACAAATGTATGGGCACCGTTCTCAACAATGGCAATCAAGCCGACTTGCATGTGACTCATGCATTGACCCAGTACCTACCACTCTTCCATGCCCGACCACCACCATGCAACATTGAGGACTCGTATGTGCACCATTACCTGGCTCCCATCTTCCAATCTGTGTTTGCGTCAAACAGTCATTTCAAGGTTAACTGGGCCAATACTCAAATGGTGAACGATCACTACAAGCCGGACCTATTGGTGTCAGCAGCGTGTGGTAGCTTTCTTCTTGCCGTCGTGGTTGGTGAGTTCAAGCCTCCATTGTACAACAGCAATCAAGCAGAATCCGATCAAGTTAAGCTTGGCAAAGAGATGCGCTCCATGATCAACGATTTGGTGGTCAAAGGTACCCCTGATCCTGCTGTCTGTGGTGTGTTAGTGCAAGGGTTTGATATGTCAACCTTTGTTATGGATCTTCCCTCACCCAAGTTATACCGTTTGACGAAGCTTGCCAACTTGACAATGTTTAAGACCTTGGACCAAATATGCAGCTTGCCTCTCATCACTACCAGACTGGTTCAACTTGTCGTAAGTGTCACACAGCGCTATATGTGTATGAGAATGTTGTATTCACTCTTTTCTTTTCCCTTATAATCAACAGAATATTGTCAATAACACTGTCTCCAAGGCTGAGACTGTCATTCTTAGTGAACGCAAGCGACACAGAAGCCAGCTTGGATGGATCTCGCAAGACATATGCTCTCTGACAAGAAAATCTCCTAATAAAAAGCAAAGGTCAACATGATCTGTGATGTTTGTTTATTTTATGATTATGTCAATGGAAATCCTACTTGGTGTAGTCAATTATATTCAGTTTTATACCAATAAATCACTTTAGATTTAGATTTGTAACATCTGTGGGTCTCATTTGTTTGGTTATGAATTGACAGATAGGAAATCCTTTGAGACGCTCCTTTATTTTTGAGTAAAAGTAACATGGTTACATCTGTTTTGTTTGTGTCCTTATTACCTCTAATCGGCGCGCCTGCAAATTTTATTGGTGCGCCTGACAAAGTTAGTTTGCGTTTCACAAATGCAATTGGTACTTCAAGCATAATGAAGTAATAAGCAGACATTGCTAAATGAATATATAATGTAAAAGTGTCTCCTGTTATATTTTCTTCGTTTATCTCTTGATAGACATTTTCTAACATGTTCTCTCATGGTACAGAAAGAAAACTCTACGCTAAGATCATCTTGGCCGACAAGGAAAAATCGATCAACGTGGTTCTATCAAGGTTCCAACAGCAGCCAATTGATTGCGGATTGCAATAGACAGCACGGAACATCCTTAGATGCTTTCAGGATGGGAATCTCCTAGAACATCACCCATGCCGGGGAGATAAAGCCTAAAGGATAATCGAGGGACATTCACTCTTCCTTAGTGATTGCATTGACGATCACAATCGCGTTGCCCTTTGTGAACTGAAAGAAAAGTTGTAAGCTGCGGATCCGGAAATGCATGGTATCTCTCTGATTGCAATTCCTAAGCACATTGAGGAGGAAATTCGATATAGGAGAGGTGCTGCATATGCAACTAATCCCAGTCAGCGAGGAAGAAATATCACTGTCATTGGTGCAATCTCTTCTGCTGGCCTGGTGTCTGGCAAAGAATTCCACTATCACCGATCGACCAAATGGCGTATACATTTAATTCATCGTGTGTATGCTAGGAAACTTATTCGGAATACAAAGCGATCATGCATGCCGTCGCTTAACTATATCCGCTTAAGGACAGATAGATACAAGAAGATCATGTGAGCTGACTGGCCGAAGAGAATCCCCTCGGAAATATTCCACCATGGGATGATCCTGTTCTCTTTGCCGACCATTACCGTTATCGCTGGCAGCGATTCTTTACCAACTATGTTGTCAAGGTGCGGTAACCTCCATTGAATGATCAGTTAAAATAATCCATCATTTGCTAGGTTTTTGATCGTACCATTGGCGGAATCACGGACTGGAGCGGACAATGGAAGTGCAAGAACGCGAAAGCCCTCATACGCACTGCTTGCTGTGGGCCAACAGTACCGTCCAGCAACTGATGGGCCTCAACGTCATTGTTGCCACCCTCCCAAACCCTGCCGAGGATCCAACTCTGCATAACCTCGTCGTCCAGCAACAGTACCATTACCACACAGCGTACTGTACTGCAACGTACGTCACTTCTGAACAATATACCCAACAACACACTCATCATATACCACAACATTGAACCGGCTGCACATTTCGATCAATTTCGCCTAGATCAAATACCTCACAATATTGATGACAGAAATTGGTGATTAGGCCGGTTGCTTCATTTTGAATTCCTGACGACGGTGATCGACAGCATCCATGTCAAGAAGAAATATCTATCTCTTCTATGTCCTACTACACCTTCTGAGCTGAAAATGGCTGTCGAAAAAGACTACAGTCCTCCCCCTTTCTGTACCATGAGAGGACAAGTTAGAAAATGTCTATGAAGAGATAAGCGACAGGAGACACCCTTACATTATATTTTCATTTAGCAATATCTGCTTATTACTTCACTATGCTTGAAGCACCAATTTGCCTGTGAAAAATCACACCAATTGCATTTGTGAGATGCACCGGCAGTGCTTTGAGGTGCACCGATCAGATGTAAACATCCTGTAATCCTTTAATTCAAGGAATCTCAGATTTATTTTCCCCATAGTAAAAATAACAGCGTAAGACTATCTCAGAGTACAATTGTCTCGTTGTCCTGCTGTTTCAACATATGCAGGGATTACCTGCAAACAAAACGGCTGAATTCGTTGCTCGCATACATGTTTGACTCTAAGGAGTCCGTAGATGCATGCATCTGTTCTGTGTAGAAGTAGATTTACACCAAACTACCCCTTTTTACTTATGCAAGTTGGCACAAGGCAACACCATTGCAGTGAAACGTTTCATGTATGTTTCGTACTCAGCAGTGGCTTGATCGAGACCTGCCCGAAAAAGGGGTTTTGACCTTCGCCGCTTAGAAACAAATTGATAGGCGACTTCTGGTTATGTTTTTCTTCAATTCATTCTTTATTACCCAGCACGCCCATGACAAAAGGACTTCAGGCCCCAGAAGGAACACAGCACTATAACATTATTCCTTTCCAATTTACGGAAGAACGTAAGAGATAACTCACGCTTGGAAGTACGTTGTACTAATAAAATTAAGGTAGTGTCATCAAAAAATGTCTTTTTACGCCTTCCAGAAGAGTTTTCCCCGCTTGAGCGTATGCTACTTCAAGCGACGGGAAATTTACAGCGAATCTTATCGGCGTACTACAATGTCCCGAGTCGCGTAGAAATCATCATGAACAAGTCTGCACCTCAAGAAAACGGTATCACACAGAATGGCACACAAAATGGCACACAAAATGGCACACAAAATGGCACATCAAATCACGTCGGCCAGCGGTTTGAACGTAAAATCAACATGTACTTTGACGACAAGTTTGTTTACGAAGCAGAGTCCGTACTTTACGTCAAGGATGAAAATATACTCGAGCTTATTGAGAAGCATAAGTACGGACTGGGACAAATTTTTGGGTAAAAAAAAAGGGGATTTTTCTGTTGTTGTTAATTTGTTCGCGGTCTTTTTTTTCATTTTGTTAGTCACACCCGCCGGTCTCCCGATTTTGTGTTACATAGAGTCGGCCGTCATGGGGATGCACCGGGAGCAAGCTTTTGGAGGGATTACAGTCTTACTGTGCCATACTCTTTAGATTGCTATATTAGAGAAACATTCATAGAAGGTTTATTTGAACCGTATCATGGTAGTGCCAATTGTGGCACGATATGGGTAGATAGTGAAACCAATTGACCCATTTCAAAAAAAGAAACATGAGGATCATTGTCGAACCTGCGAGAAAGTTGTGACTCGCATACCTTGTGCTGCGGGTGGTAATCTCTCCATTTGAGTGGATGTCTGACTTTGTTTCAAACATGTTTAAAAGAAGCGAGAGGCCATCTTGTTTTTTGCACTTCTTTTTCTCATCAAACCATGACCGCTGAAACCGAAACCTTTTCATTCCAAGCTGAGATCTCTCAGCTGATGAGCTTGATCATCAATACATTCTATTCTAATAAGGTAAAAAAAAAAGCAGAACAATAGGAAGAAAGCAAGTGCTTAACTACTTTACCTGGTGATAGGAAATTTTCTTGCGTGAATTGATCTCCAATTCTTCTGATGCATTGGATAAGATCAGATATCAATCGTTGACAGATCCGTCCGCCTTGGAGGCTGAGAAGGAACTCTTTATTCGCATTGTGCCAGATAAAGAGAACAATGTCCTGTCCATCCGCGATTCGGGTATTGGTATGACAAAGGCTGATTTGGTCAACAACCTGGGTACCATCGCCAAGTCGGGTACCAAGGCTTTCATGGAAGCATTGTCTTCGGGTGCTGACATATCCATGATTGGTCAATTCGGTGTCGGTTTCTACTCGGCCTATCTTGTCGCAGATAAGGTGCAAGTGATCACCAAACACAACGACGACGAACAATACATTTGGGAATCGTCCGCAGGTGGATCCTTCACCATTACTCGCGATGAGGTTAACCCCAGCCTTGGACGCGGTACCGAGATGCGTTTGTTCTTGAAGGAGGATCAGGTAAGACCGGAGTTATATTGCGCTTCATGCGTCGGAACTGACCGGAGTTCATTAGCTTGAATACCTTGAGGAGAAGCGTATCAAGGACATTGTCAAGAAACACTCCGAATTCATCTCCTATCCTATTCAGTTGCTCGTGGAGAAGGAAGTGGAAAAGGAAGTGTCTGACGATGAAGAGGAAGAAGTGAAGGAAGGCGAGGAAAAGCCTAAGATCGAAGAAATCGACGAGGACGAAGAGAAGAAGGAGAAGAAGAAGAAAACAATTAAAGAAAAGAAGACGGATACAGAGGAACTGAACAAAACGAAACCTTTGTGGACGCGCAATCCAGAAGACATCAAGCCCGAAGAATACGGCCAGTTCTACAAGGCACTTACCAATGATTGGGAAGAGCATCTAGCTGTCAAGCACTTCTCCGTCGAAGGACAGCTTGAATTCCGCGCTATTCTCTTCGTTCCCAAACGTGCACCATTTGACTTGTTCGAAACAAAGAAGAAGCGCAACAACATTAAGCTTTACGTGCGCCGTGTATTCATCACTGACGACTGCGAGGACTTGATTCCCGAATGGCTCAATTTTGTGAAGGGTGTTGTTGATTCGGAAGATCTTCCATTGAACATCTCTCGTGAGATGCTTCAGCAGAACAAGATCTTGAAGGTTATCCGCAAGAACTTGGTGAAGAAGTGTTTGGAAATGTTTGCCGAAATTGCCGAAGACAAGGAGAACTTTGATAAGTTCTACGAAGCCTTCTCCAAGAATATCAAGCTTGGTATCCACGAAGATAGCCAGAACCGTCAGAAGTTGGCCGATCTTCTTCGATATTACTCGACCAAGTCTGGCGAGGAAATGACTTCCCTCAAAGACTACGTTACTCGCATGCCGGAGAAACAGAAGAATATCTACTACATGACTGGTGAATCCCGTGCAGCTATTGAACACTCACCCTTCCTTGAAGGTTTCAAGAAGCGAGGCACCGAGGTCTTGCTGATGACCGATCCTATCGATGAGTACTCTACGACTCAACTCAAAGAGTACGATGGAAAGAAGCTCGTCTGTATTACAAAAGAAGGTACCGAGATCGAAGAAGACGAAGAGGAAAAGAAAGCTCGCGAAGAAGAAGAGAAGAAATATGAAGACCTCTGCAAGGCAGTCAAGGAAATCCTTGGTGACAGGGTCGAAAAAGTCATTGTTTCGAACAAGTTGACGGATTCACCTTGCGTTCTGACCACGGGTCAATTCGGTTGGTCTGCCAACATGGAACGTATCATGAAGGCTCAAGCACTACGTGACAACTCCATGTCAGCTTACATGGCTTCCAAGAAGACCTTTGAAATGAACCCCAGCCATCCCATCATCAAGACTCTCAAGGAGAAGGTTGCCGCCGACGCCAATGACCGCACAGTTAAGGACCTTACCACCTTGCTCTATGAAACCTCCTTGTTGACTTCTGGCTTCACCCTGGACGAACCCAACTCATTTGCTAACCGAATCCATCGCATGGTGTCGCTTGGTTTGAGCATTGACGAGGATGAACAGGCTGCAGACGAACCTATTGCTGAAGCTCCAGCAGCTGGATCCGCCGAAGCGACCGAGGCATCCAAGATGGAAGAAGTCGATTAAGTCGTTTTATAGCATCTTTGAAACTTTCATTCTCTTTCTTTTGCTCCCTGTTCCGTTTCCATTGTAAATTGTATATATTGTCGTTCTAGGTTTAATAAACCTTTTAACAAATCATATCTCTTTTTTTTTCCAATGTGTTAGCACTCTGTAAAGCGTCGTCGCTACAATAGCCTTGGTCTAGCACACAATTGTAATAACCTAACCGTCACTTTACCGAGTAAAAAATTTCTTCAATGAAAGCGGAAAAAGCTGCCATCCGTCACTATTCTTAATGGATAGGACGAGAGCGACATGTGGTTTAGCATCGTTGGAATAAATTTTTATCCTTCGCCGCAGGTGTGGAAGCCCATTTTTAATGGATTTGGTCTTCCCATGGCTCTTCCCGCTAATGAACCGAGTCCGCTTCCCCAAGTGTCCTCCTTCTCCCTAAAATCCATCCATAACTCTCCACACTGCAATCAAACCTCATGTAAAATATGACGGCACAGGCAAGGATCGCTGTTACCTAATGTTCCCTCCCCATACAGACCAGCCGGTCTCCAAACATACCGAGATTAAGACGCAAGCCTGGAAACAGGGCAGATCCCCTGGTAGCGTATTTTTTCGATATTTCCTCTGCAAAGACGAAACCCAAAGCCATAGTCAAAGAGATTATGAACACATATCCATCCATTGTTGGGGAGAAAATCCGCCGCAATAGCACCCAATTGCTGGCCGAAATCAATTTTGATCCCTCAGACAGGGAGCCCATTGAAACCGCATGTCATACTGGCTTTTCCTTTGAAGTCCCCACTTACATTGCCGCTAACATCCTTGACAATAACGCTGAAATTGTTCATCTCAATCTTGCGCATCTTCCCTTTCTTAGATCAGAGAAACTGGCTCTGTTCCTTGCTAAAAGTCTTGATCCATTTGGACGCGTCCTCGATGTCGGGATATACCGGCTTGCGGGGGTTAGTCTATTTATGCGTGATGGATACGCGATCCTGGATCGCTATCACCAATCCAACGAACAGCCGTTTTTAGAGTTACAGCATCGCATCGCTTTCGCTGACACCACCGATGGCTTTTATGCCACTTGGAAAGACATGCCTATGCACTGCATGTTTTGCAATCAACAGGGACATAATAGAAAAACCTGCCTTCGCAGATATTGCAATAAAGTCGTATGCTTTAACTGCGGCGAACGCGGCCACATTCAAGCCTCTTGCTCCCTGCACTATCCCTGACAGGAAATGCCCGTAAGTGCACTGCACATCTGAACTTGCGGAACTTCTTCCTTTCGAAAATCGTGTTGATCTCGCAATGGCAAACTCTACACTCGCGTGACGTCTCGTTGATGCAAATAAAGTGATAAAAAAGATTCAGCTAGACTAACCTTCGTCCCCAAGAAGAAGAAAATATAACTTAAGACTTTTCTATGATATGGATTGATTATATTTATATGCTTTATTGACTTCGGAGCAGATTGTTATCTCAGGCTTTAAATATCGCTATTGCCCGTTCATCAATCTAAGGAATTGTTCTTAGAGATCAGGAAGAAGAAGAGCTGCTCCGTGTTTAGAATGTAATCCTCTGGGACTGTCTCAGTTGATGCAGGAACAGCGGAACTAAAAAGAGCGGATCTGATTGTTCCCAAATTTCCTGATAAGTAGATGATGAATGAATACGTTGCCACTGGTGTCTCTGTTGGAGTGGGGATTATAGACATTTGGGCCGCGTTATTCTCCCCCATAGCTCTTCGAAGGGCTCAAAAAGACGAGACAACGTACCGGTCGATGAACTAGGTTGAAAAAGTAGTCGAAGATGCTGTCCAATCAGTTAATCATCGCGGATTAGCGACCAGCTGCATTTGGAGCTACGTCAGCACCTTGTGATTGGTATAGAGTGATAAAACGATTTCCCCAGAGGTTTTTCTGCAATTTCTTCAAGAGGACATAACTGCTTAAAGCTCACGTTTAAGTGAAATAATTACGTGCGGATTTTATGTGAACGTGCAACGGACGCAATGAAACGAATACGATTATTGATAACCTGATAAAGCACAACGCGAATAGCATCGTTGGATGCGTCGATGGCCACGCAGAAAGGGTGCTCAAGGTATGACCGGGTCAGGACAGGGTACGCGTAATCGATGCTTGTTGGATATGGTTAAATATCTCTGCATGATGTTGATTCCACGTTTTTTTAAGGCTACCTGGGATGCCATCCTCGTATCCCGATGCAAGAGGTGCGTACGGTAACATAACATTTGTTTTGATGCAAAATGATGGCTCCAAAAAGCTTGTCATCGGCACACGTACGTGCAATATGTTAGTAACATCGAGCATTCGCCTCGATATCGCCTCCGCTAATATCGGGCCATAGACATCACATTCTTCGCTGTCAAGAAGGACACGCTTTTTTCTCGACACGGAGTTGACCGAGTTGGTGAACGAAAGTATGACCGACAAGAGCACAATGCAGGCTCAACAAATGCTGGCAATGTTCCAGCTGAAGCAAGTGCGATCGAATTCGATTCGCTCTCGACGTACACCATGTGTCGATCTTCGTCACGGCTATCCTCTCCTCTAGAACTTCAGCCAACAACTATTTGGACCTCGTGCGAAAATGATTCTGCTCAAATGAGCAAATCGCAGGAGAAGATTGCTTCTTCTTTTTTCCAATTGGTGGCCCATAAAGTGATCGTCGACGGCAAAAAGGCAACGGTACGACTGGAGGCATGCTGAGGACGTCTTCACCCAGGCACAGAATACTGTGATTGGACAAATCCTATCGGAAATCCGACAGCTTTTCGATCAGGATATCCCGGCCCCGATCATCGGTAATGCGGCGGTGAGCAACAGATTGATCAGTTCAGCAGGCACCCTCACATCAGCATTGAAGACAGCAAACGAAAGTAGAATTGAACAAGTTCCAACAGCTATCATTTTGCCATTGTATGGGCACTTTGTTTCGGCATTTATCCCAGCACTTATAAGAACGGGAAACGAATCCTTTGAAGTGAGCCTTTTCCACACTATTACAGGCTTCTGTAATTATTTGTGATAGTTCTATTCAATTCAATAAAGTCTTTTACATATCTACTGTACCTTTTAGGAAACAGTGTGTCAATGGTACAATCGTTAGACTTGCGTTACACAGAACGTTTAGACTCGTTGTGATTAAAAAGATAGTGTCGTTTTTTAATTTGGCGTGCCTTCCCTTTTTTCTTTTGTTAATCCACCATGTCGCCCTCAATTTTAGCAGAGCCTATCAATTATACTCATTTCCGAATGATCGCTTCAGACCTTGATGGTACACTCACTGTAGACGACTTCAATAGGTAAGCCAAAGGAAAAAAGAAACTCAGCCTTTCCTTCCAGGTAGCTGACAGCTGGGCTACAGGAGCAGGTTGACGGAGCGTACTATTCATGTGCTCCAACAGCTGGAAAAGAAAGGTGTCAAGATCGTTTTCGCTTCAGGTCGCTCTCCGCAATCCATGCTGCCGATTGTAGAGACAGCCCAATTGGAACAACCAGTCATCATTTGTTCCAATGGTGGCATTGTGCTAGACAGCACGACAAAGCAAATTGTGCAACGCCATTCCATGTCACCAGAGCTTGCCCTAGAAGCCATTCATTGGATAAAGCAGACGCTACCAGACTGCTATATAGCCGTTCAAAGTGGGATGCGATTTTTATGCGAAGAAGACTATGCCGAGATTCGGCAAACTCATTTGAAGTATGCCTATGATACGGTTACCATGCCAGAAGAGTTGGCCAAAGAGCCTGTGGAGAACATGATGGTTTGTCACAGAGAATGGCCTGCTGATAGACTGAACGCCTATCTGATGGAGCATTGTTTCAGCGGCAATGACTGGAGTTCACGCGTCCATGTCACTTACTCCAACCGCTACTTTATTGAGATCGCCGCTGCGGGCGTGTCAAAAGGTGCAGCTCTTCGCGACCTCTGCCATTCACTGCAGTTGAACAGACAACAAGTCATGGCATTTGGAGATATGCCAAACGATTTAGAGATGCTCAAATTTGCTGGTAAATATACTTCTCGTTTATTTTCTCAGCGCGTGACCCAAAACTTTGATTTTAGGCATCGGCGTGGCTATGGGGAACGCACATGACGGTGTGAAGGCAGTCGCAGGTACTTGTTCTTTTGCTATGGGAACATATGTGGCGTTAACTCGAGTCTCGCTTTTAGATCTAGTGACAAAAAGCAATGTAGACGAAGGCGTAGCGGAAGTCCTCGAGAAAATGTATGCACAGATGAGCTGAAAGCGCCATTATTATTCCCGCGATATTACCCTAGAGACAGCATTATATCATTAGTATCAACAATCAGAGGTACATGAACACTACATCGAATGTATAAGGCCATGGGTTATAAAGCCAAGCTGGAAGACTCTGAATATAGATAATCATTAACGCTACCGTTGATTTGCCTTGCAATATCGAAATTTGCATTGTGTTTACGCATAGTCTTCTAGGGCGCTGCATTGTTTCTATCTGTTCAAAGACTTTGGCCCTAGCTAGTAACTTCCAATAGATATGTTATACTGAAGGTGCAGTTCTGTACCTGGAGAATGTGTCATGGTGCATAATTCTTAAATGATTATGCGAAGCCACCTTACCGTGAATCAATTTTGTGAGACTTCTGCTGTGTTCTCATGGTAAGCCATGGCAGTAACTAGGAGGTACTAATGGCTGGAAAAGGGAACAGGCATTGATAAAGCTTTGGGGGTGGTGGCATTCTTCTCTACCTCGTCCCTCTTTGTATACTACACAATTTGGTCATTGTTGATGGTTTGTTTATTCATGCCTTGATGTCTGTTTAACTCATTCATGCGTAGCCATTTGTCGACAAAGATCATCCCCTCCATGATTATTTCCCACCACGCCATTATGCTATTCGAATACCCCTTCTTATTCTCATCATCGGTTTGACGATTGTGTTCACGTTCCTAGGTTTGGTCATGGTGAAAAGCAAGAGCAAACACGTCAAAATGAAATAAGCAGCACTAGCGCTAAAGAAGATAGTCTTTGCAGGGTCCTCTTGCAGATAAGAACGAGCTAATTTAATTACAATCATACTGTTAATGAACACCTAGTTGATAGCGAGGGCGCGAAGACGTTTCTGAAGGTAGTGTACGATTCCATAAGGTCCATCAGTATTAAGAGATTCGAGTTCATACTTCATATTCAAATGGAGCATCTTGCTCACTTCAACACTGAAAAAGAATAAGTGCATGGCAAGGCGCATAAGTCTTACATGTATGCTCTTAAGGCGTCTGCCATTTGCTGACGATAGTGTTGCGTACTCCCTGCAAATTGGTTCCTGTCATATTCTCGCAGCTTGGTTCGTGCGCTCTCGATGATGCTCATAGCTTTAGAGCGATCAGTTGCTGTCAAGGCATTGCATGCTGAAGAAGGAATCGCGAAACTGGCATAAAGAACTTTTTTTAGTAAAGAGGATACTTTGTCGCAGCTGACGGTCTCACTTTTTTCTGTCATCGTGCAGTAGACCAAGCAACTGGATTTCAGGAATCGCAAGATTCGCTTGATCAAACGCTTGAGCCTGCAAGAAAAGTTGGCTTGCTTGACAGAGTACACACATGCTCGATCTACCTGACTTCCCCATTTGTATACAGAGAAAATATCTAGACCGTACGGATCATTGTCAACAAGGGCAAAAATCGGCATGCGTTTATGGTGCGTCGAAAAGTACTTGACCATATGCCTTGTTGCGATATCCTGCATCAGTGTTATTTCGAGTCTTTGTTTATATTCAGGCTTCGTTACCGGGTAACCACGTCCCTAAGATAAATAGAACAACTTAATGAAGCCAGATGACGGTGTTTGAGCCTTACCGTGATAAATAGGCATTGTTCGGTAACAGATCGATAAAACCCAGCAGACACAACCTGACGAAACGTAGCCTACAATACAGCATGAGCAACCTCTAAAGATTGGCCCATCTACCTCTTTCTCGATCACAATGATAATGCGAGCGTTGCTTTCGATTTGTTTTATCTGGTTAACTGAAGGGATAAGAAACCCCTAGAAATACTTTGATTGAACTTTGACGCCGGTGTGGTTCTGCTATTACCTGCTCATTAATGCAATCGTCGGCATCGTCGTCTGGAATCGGATTGCCTAGCATGCAGTTCATGACGCGATTGTTCTTTAGAAGAATGGTTGCAGAGCCGTAGATCAGGCCCCTCGAGGCCGCAGTCTTATAGGTGCCCATCAGCCTTCGTGTCTTCTTTTTGTTCAAAGTGGCACTTACAACATTGAGAGAAGAACGCGGAACGTTGTAATGACAGCATATGTCGTCAATGATCTAGACGAAAGTTCCTGTTAATAAACGACAGATCAATGATGCTTACTTTATCGACAACAGTTTGAGTCTCAAATAATTCGATATCTTTATAAAATATCTCGCGCTTTGTTATCATCACATTGTGTACAATTGCTTCGTAGAGGCATTCGAGCACACGTAAATAGCGCGCTATAAGGTCCATGGTCAAGTGAACCTGCATCACGCATGTGATTTTGTATCTACCTGTCGCTCTCGCTGAGTGTCTGGTCGCAAGAGTTAGCGTTCGTTGTGTTCTTCCATCATCTGCTTCCGTCTTTTGACGTTTTGGTCTGGTTTCAAGTTCATTTCAATGCAAACATGATTACGCTGCTTTTTCTTTCAGCTTGCCTTACTTGCGTTGTGCACGAGAACGTACGGTGATCTCTAACGGCTTCTGTTCCCTGATTGTTTGCCATACGGATAGCAGCGTTGACTCAATACCAGCGATTAGAGTCTCACTAAGTGCATATTATGAACAAGTCACGAAAGAGAATGCATTTCTGACCGTGGTTGTGCCATGGTGCCTTGAATATAAGGCACAGTAGCAGCAGGCGTCGCATGACAAGCTTCACGCTCGGTAGGTGCTATTTCTTTTTGTTGTTCCAATGCCTGTGTTGGTACTTCCTGCTGCTGAGATAGAGGAGGAAAGGAATACTGCATATGATCTTCATCGATAATCCTTCCTGATGTGCTAATGGTGTAGGTAGAATGGTCTAGAATAGACGCTTTCCCGTGATGAACTGTGTTGCCGCCTGTGAACAGATCAGTCTCCAGAGGGGAGATATCTTGACTGTCCAGAGTGATCTGTGTCCCCTGTTCTTGTTGATTAATTTGCCTTTCGTTGTTTGTAATGTTCAAATCTTGCGAAGCGAATGAAAAACTATCACTGCTTCCTATCATCACGATTTGTTGGGAGAGAAAAAGACGACACTTTGCGATCAAACAATTTTAGGATGTGACTGGGACGAGCAATGACAACACCCACCTTTGCTCTTGCTGTTGCTGCTTTTTCTGTGGTATCATCCGTCAGCAGCAAGCTACATACATCAGAAATGCGGAGGACAATGGGCACAGATTTATTTTCTGACGTACAGATGGATAGTTCAACGCTTTTGTGTAGTGATCATGAAGAAGGAGTTCCGCCGTATTAATTTAACAGGCCATAAAAAGTTTACAACCGTTACGGTACGCTAAGGCCTTACGTTCAATAGCGTTAGGGGAAAAGGGGGATATGTGCTATTTATATCTAGCTGACGATATCAAGATAAAGCGCTCGTCGTAGAGCTTCCATTGATAAGAGACATGCAAGTCTGCAGCGGCGATCTTGATAACAGTGATGGGTGTTTTGTCCACTGCAAAAGGAAATCTAGATGTTATACATAAATAAAACTGAGCCCAAATGCGTATCTGGGCTAGATACATCTTTTTATGATGATTCTCACCGTTGGAATCCGTTATCTCCACAACTTGGGCTACGGAAACAGAAGCTTTACATACATAATAACAGTGCGTGTAAACTTACGTTGCGCAATACGGAAGATAACCTTTCATAGGTGAGCTCGGTACGTAGTGATACTTTGACGGCATTTTGGGTGGTCGTCTTTTCTTAAGAGAATACATGATGGAGAAGAAAAAATTGAAGTGATGGGAAAAAGTTAAATCGTTATGCAGAGCGCCAAAGGACTGGTCTGATTGAACCTGACATCATTTACTCGAAGAGCATTGTCCCTTTGATCCTTGTCTATATAGAACAGTCAGCAAAAGGCAATCAGTATGTCATACTGCAATTGTTCTTCTTGACGGTGTCTGTTCTGGAAGTTCTCTGCTTTAATCTTTTTCTTTTCCCGGTTGAAATTGATTCGATTGCCTTGTATAATGAGACACGTTGCAAGAATAAATACGTATCACAAAGGAAGTATTGGAGGAGAAAAGATTGCTGACTGGATTATATGTGGTTTTGCAGGAACTTCCACACTTTAGATTAACACGATCGCTACTGCCTGATAACACAAAGGTTTCTAAAAAAGATACTCCTGCTCCTTCCTTCGATGAGGGATGGTGTGTGACGCGTGAATACAGAGCATTCACTCAACTTTTGGACATTCCGGGAAATCTAATCATCCTCTAATGGCAAGCGCGTGGCATGATGAAGCTGATGTAAAGCTTTTCAATAGATCTTTCGTGGTTTTACCTTTAGTATTTGTAAGATTCCAGGTGCAAAGGAAACTTTCACTTGGATAGTGCTTGGAAGCCTGTCTTCGTCAAGCAATAGTGGCGCGCAGACGGGAGCCAGAGTGGTACTCGCTTCGCTTCGCATCCTTGCTTTTCCATGCAAAAAGAGCTATTGGAAATAAGTTGCGAGGTTTATGAGAGGGAACTACAGAGGCTAAGGGAAATAAGACAAAGAATCCATGGATAAGGGAGACGAGAAGCCTATGTAACGAAGAAGAAAACATGTAAAAACAACATCAATAAGAAGAGAGAATCATAGTTGTATTGATAGAGACTTAGACATAAGAGAAAGGAATCAATACAACCGTATAAGAGATGTAAACAAAAAATATAGAAGAAGGACGCGGAAAAGAATGGATCTATAGCTGCGGTGTCAGAACCTTGTTGTAAGCGATGTTCTGTGTCATTGTCGTATGAGTAGTAGTGGAGTCAGCCTTTGGAGAAAGAAACATTTGTAGCATTGTCTGTGGATGATACACGCGAGAGAGCGGGCATACGGCTTTCTGTGAGAAAAGACAGGCTGAAGGAGATACAGGCTTACACCTTCTAAGGTATGCCTTGGCTTTTGTTAAAGGTCAGTGCAAGAGTCACGCGGAGAGAGAACTGGCGTCAGGTAAAAACGAATGACAGAGTATCCATCTCCGATGACTGCAAACACAACGCGTGGACTGTAGGCAATGTCGTCTAAATATCAAAAAAAATTATCGAGATCGTGAATGGATACCTACATGTTTCATACTGGCATAATTACTGATGGCTGTCTCTGCCTCAATCATATGGTCCGTGACTCTTCAGCAAATAAGCCTTGTACCACTGGAAAGATAATGGTAAAAACAGACTTTTGAGATAAAACGCAGACATCGTTGATGCTACATCTTAACTTTTATTGACCAATAGATCTGCCAAGTTTAGTCAGCCAATGATTTTGGTAACTCACCCAGTAAGTCTGTGTAATGCAAACTCTTCATTTCCATAATACAGTTTTAAGGTATAGTTTGATGCATGTTTCAGTACGCTTCAGTTTTTATTGAAATTTTTGCTGCTCATCAATGTCTCAAATTGCCGGCCAATTTCTTCTACTTTTCCGCTACGCTTCCACGGTACTCGATCCGACGAGGCTGGAGTCCCTGAAGGAGAAGACAAGGACTTCGAACGTGGTTTTGACTCGCGCACGAGCTTGGTTTGCTTTCCTGCAGAAAAATGCTCTGATTGCTGCCTTTGATGATTGCTCGTGGAAGGTCGAAAAAACTCGGCTGCTGGCTTTATGGGTGAGCGACTCGGTTTAGGTGGCGGGATCTGAGGTCGTGTAGGTAGCATCATGACATCTGTGTCTGACAATGTTTTTGAATGGGCAACACTCTTCAGTGGTCTGTTGTGTGGTGCGGGATCGTTGGACATGGTCTGCTTCACTGTTGGTCTGGAGATTTGGATATTTCGTGGTTTTAAAGGGAGGGGTGGGGGAACACTAGCCGGGCCAGCCGGCGTTGCTTTTGCTTCATAAATATCATGGTAATAGTCAACCATGCAGTGGAACAAGGCACGTCCAACACCAAGTGTAGGAATGAAAATTAGCGCAAGATTGGACGTTGTCATCCGATTTTCTTCTGCATAAGATACGATGCGTTTTAAGTGTCGGCAGAGGACTTGCAGGAGGCAGAAACTAGGAACAGGCAAACGTGCTGTGATGGACCTCAGTGAATCTACTAAAGCAGGTGTGATCGTTGGCATTTGGTCTGTTGCGAGATCCATTGCGACCTTGTCACTGTGCGATGGTTGAGACTGTTTGACCGAATCCAGTATCTGCTGACTGTACTCCTTTGCAATCTCTGGAGGTACAATGGGATCTGGTACTATGAATGGTATCATGAGTTACAGAATTGCTTCTCTTTTTTACCAACGTTCTCTAAGATACATCTTCAGTAATGCTCCGACTGCATGTGGATCAGGTCGGGTGACATGAAAATCGATATCGGAACCTAAAACGAAGATGAGATGACCCACGCGTTCTAGCATGTGTCTATATGTTTTGCCTTACCTTCGTCAAACGCAGCACGCAATTTATTTACTGTTGTTGCGCTTCCAGATATTCTGGTAGAAAAAAGAAAAGAAGATAGTGGTCTGGTAAACATGCCTGTGTTGTGCGCATACGTAGGGCAGAGGATGGAATTGCTTTGCCATGTTTACCTGTAAATCCCGACCTCGTGAATTCCTATGCATTGGCGTTAATCGCGTACAGATGACACGAAGCAGGAAGCCTTCTGGGCTTTTACCATATTCGTCTAAATAATCGATGCACCGCCGGAATACTGCCGGTACAAAGTCGTCCGGTTTCAGCTGAGTCAACGCTATGGCTACTTCCAGTGGCATACCGAAGACAGGGTTCTCCGGGAAAGATTGTTGATGTGATAAGGTAGGTGGAAGCTCTGTAGCAATATATCGGTACCAACAGAAAACACGGGTTATCAACTAACCTCTTTCAGCTCGTTCCTTCTTCCATCGCTCGACAGCAACTTTGCCTCGTTGTCCCCACTCCATGCCTTTCTCGCGTGCCATGTTTCCGTACATTACACTGCGAGATTTCCACTCGGGTAACTTCTCTTGCATGGTCGCGTTAAGTTCTGACTTTTTGGCTTCTACTTTGGAGCGAGTATCTCTGACAGTATCAGCTAGTCTAGAGAAGAAGGCAGAGCTTCCACTGCCCGAAGTATTTATGGGTTTATCGTCCGCACCCGTAAAAGAAAATGATGATGATGAAGATGAAGCTGAGGATGATTGTGAGTAAAGTGATGATGGTCGCATGATGTCTAAAATATCAAGCTAAGACTGTAAAGCATAGGGGCCAACCGCCGGTCCGCCAAATTTCATGCGTTCATGGGCAGATTCATGTGGCTTTTTTCTTTTTGGTCCGCGCCCAAGACTGAACGGCCAGTTAAAAACGAAGAATGGCCCTCAAAACCGCACCTTCTTTTTTTATGCTACTCAGTAACTTGCATTCTTTGCAACGGTTTTGGAAAGAAAAAAGGAGTGTCCATTTTGACTGTCCCATTTTTGTGGTAAGTAGGACAAAACGTCTTCTATATCCAGATTCTGCATATACAAGATACAGATGCCGCCCTTCGAACGAAGTCATATTGCTTGCACAACGTGTTAAATTGTTGAACTCACTCATCTCTCTTCTGTACATTCGGAAAAATGGGTTTAACCATCCATATCCCGAGAACAATACAGAGAATAAATCATCGTTACAATAGATCGAAGATATTTCCTCATACAGGAATTATCGCAGGGTATGTCTGACGACAAGCACGTTTTAACTGCAGGCAAACGAGTTGTCCCACGTGCAGCTTTGCATAGAGTTAGGTGGCCAACTCGGAATATTTTGTCTGTCACCCTTTTCACATAACAACAGAACGCAGATTGCCTTCCTAAAACTATACCATTTGACAGCCGGTATTCGTCGCCATTGTGGTAGTCTTTGGAACAAACTATTTTTACTCACTAATGACGTCCCTGTTTATCGTTATACCGACGTTTCTAGCATTGAAGCATCGTAAAACAGAAGTCTCTCGATACACAGAAACAGAGGTGGATTCGACCTGATTCTTGTTGTCAGAAAAAAATTGGCATGAGCAGAAGCCTCAGACGTATATTATTCGCTCCATCTATGACAAATATAACCATAATAAACATATATCCTTTTTGGCCTACCATTGATAAGTATTGGGTTGGATTGATATGTGAATTATACCTCCACTGCTACTGCATAAAGAGACCGATTATCTGAAAATTCTACTGTCATCACGGCTGTATATCCAGACCCAGCTGTTAAAGACGTTTATTCAACTATCGTAGTCCTTGTCGACGCAAAAAGTGCTGTAGCTAGCAATACATAAATGTTGTTCGTTCTCATAATCACCTTGGCCAGACCGAGATGATCTTTACGGAGGAACGGTAACCATATAAATATTTCAAGCAAGAAACTTTGCTTAGTGGTAAACATACAATGGCTCTTCGGCGAAGCTTCGCCTTTCAGCTTCATTGCTGCTGCACTACAGGATCACGCTTTGTTTTCTGCACGGGGAAAGTATATTCTCGTCGGATGAGATGGAAGGGACGGCTTTAATATGTATCACTTACCGGATCTCGTATAGCCGTTAAAAGAGGTAGAGACGTAAAGGATGAGGTACAAGAAAGTGTAAAGACAAGAGCAACAGGAGTAGGCAGACTATTGCTACCTTTCTTCACAATATACCGGTTGTATTTTTGCCCGACATACGAAAAGTACTATAAGTAGAGCTACGGACCGAGGCGTTTTTGGGCACAATAATAGGGTAAAAGGCTGTTGATATCTCTAGAGACGAAATAAAAGCGAGAAAACAAATGATACGGCGATTGGGATAATCTACCATATGGCGAATTGGCGTACGTTGATCTGTACTCTTCATACTATAAAATACATTCCATGAGCAAAACGTAGTTTGTTGGATGAACTGCAAATAGCGTTACCGCTTATTGAAAAACTTTCCACGCTAATCTAAATAAACTATGCGTCCATGAAGAACCGAGTGTGCCTTAAGGAAATAATTGAATATGCGGTCATGAGTGCAAGGATTGGCAATAAAATAATACTGTACTTACATCAACTTGGCTCCCAGATGGACGCATAATTTATTGGAGCAGCATAAAAAATTGTTCACGGTTAGTAAATGGAGGATTCTTTGATATCAGTTTACTTACCCCGAAGGTAAGCAGGCCTACAGGCCTGGGCCAAGCCCACACTTGAGTCCGGTGGGGCCAGCGTGAGGGGTACCTGGCGACGACGGCCAGTATTAAAAGTTATGCCGTGCAGAGGACTTAAGGCGATGCAAACGTCCAGCGATCTATTGTATAAGATGAGTGATGCTGAGCACGACAATATTTATTTTACTTACTTAAGTGATGGGTGAAGACGCCACCACAGCTAGGATGGTTCGGGACAGAGGTCATGCAGGCTAAACAATAGACAAAATAGCATGAAGAATTGTGTATGTATGTAAATTGACATCCTTACTGGGGATGTTAAGGAGAACAGAGCCAAAGAAAAGAAAAAGGGAGTTCGTGCGTTCCTTTAAGTATGGATTATTTTCGGTGGAACCTGTGCTTATCTTGCAACATTTTTACTGCTTTGCGATGGAATGCTGGGAATCCATCACTGAAGCACATCAATGCAAAAGTGATTCCTTGTTTCAATGAGATATTTTTGCTGCTTTCCAAAAGGATACGGAAAGACCATCACTGAAGCGCCTCAATGCAAAAATGGGGTGATCCAGGTGCGAACAGTTCCCTTCCAGTGCAGATTAATCCGACTTAGACGTAATGAGCTATTTACTTGGTGCAGCTGCTCAATCAAAACCCAATATTTCTTATGTAATGGTATTCACTACGAAGCTCAGATGTCGACGGACTTTGCTGGTGCGAGCACGTCATTTCAAGACTCGCCATCGTGATCAGAAACATGTACTATCTCTGTATCGACATTTTTATACATACGTGTCTAGCTATGGCTTGTGTATTTTATTCTTCTCCACAATAAGCTGCTTAAGCCATCGTATCTCATGCTCGAGTTCGTGCGCGCGGCTTTGTCCATATTCAATCCTCTCCATCAGCTCGTGCACTTTCTGCTTTAGTGCCTGTTCACGCAGCTTTTTCTTAACTCGAAAACGTGCACTAGCTGCTGTATTACGTTTTCGCTTTTCGTCAGTTTTGTCGGTCTTTTGGTTTTCTCCGCTAGATATCGTGTTATCTACGCTACTGTTTGCTGCTGTTCCTTGCTGATTTTCTTCCACTGCCTCGTTGTTATACCAGTTATATTCGACGTCCGTCCCTTTTGGAGCGTTGCAGTCGATCACGGAAGGAAAGTAACCTAACGGATCATGGAAAGAAGCAGATGCCTGCTGATCCTGATAGCAATGTGCACCATCAACTTCAGGTGGACTTGTAATCGGTGTGAGTATGCCTTGGTTAAAATGTAAATTAGCTTCTGTGAACTATTCGGTAATCTATTACTGTTTGTAATAAGGTCTTGGCGGAGGGTACCGTTTGTGAGATCAGCAGAATGCCTAGTAAGACCTTCTGGACTGTCTTCAGTCACTGCACTGCCTGGAGCGATATCGTAGGTAAATTGGACGTTGGAAAAGAATATCAGTGGGTCTTGTGATATCATAAAGAAGCAGTTTCTATCGATTGGAAAGTAAGGTTGAGAATAATAATAAGAGAAAAAAAATTTGGGTGACGATCCTTCGGAAACACAAATATCTTAATTTGGTACTGTACGACACAGTGAAGTATCCTCTTTCCCGGAACCAAAGACCCTCCGCGCCAATTCTGAAGTGGCAGAATGAGGAAGGGGCAAACTTTCAAGCCGTACTTATCCAAAGCCCTTTGCGTGTTGTAACAAATCATATGTCTCATGCACAGAAAATATGTAACGCAAAGGGACACGCTTTTTCCTATGTAGAAGTAAGAAGGAGAGAGCGCCACAGTGGTTCTCTATCTCCGTGCTCATATAAGCATTTGCTGTCTTTTGTTTCCAGTTTTGTGTCAGTTTGAGATAACTTGATTTCTACGCCAAGCAAAATTCGCGCTGGAAATGTACTTCTTGTCACATTGATCTATTATCTCGTACGGGAAATGTTTCAGATAGGGGCATGGTGGATAAGGAGAACACTGATTTCTTTTATTCATTTTCAATTATTGAACAGATTGGTTACCTTTATCAGTCTAACATACGGCAAAACCATCTGGTAAATGAAAATGCATACAGTGCCCTCGTCTACTATCAAGCTTCGGTTTTTGCAAGACATTTGATAAAAAATTAGTGTCGATCTTCAAGGTGGATGGTTTACGTACGGAATTCTAGCTAGATACTTATGAGCTCGGCCTACGTTTGTAGGCTTTGTATGAACCTCGAGGCAAAGCGCATCTAGGCACTGGGCGAGTACCGACAACAATGCAGGTATTGGTGCAAGTCATGGTAGTAAGCTTGTGCTGATGATGCTGTAATATAGACTAAACCAGCCTCTGAGGGATCACCGTAGAAGAAAAAAAAATGAATTCGCTTTTGCAGAGCCGCGCACTTGAGAGGAGCCATATTGAAAAGCATTACAGCATTTCAAGTTTCGTAATAGGTTTTAACTTACTAGAGTTACTGAATTCCGACTGGCGGCTTCAAATTTATCCTGAGTGCGCAAGATTTGCTAATTCCTAAGAACACTGCAACTCGTAAAGGTAACGTCAGAAACATGCATATCCCGATAAGGAAATGAAATCGAGCTAATTCAGGGGACGGTTACCGATGATGTTATTTGAGTTGATGATTAAGCGATCCCGTCGGACATACAATCAGGAGAGATGAACGCTTCCGATTGTGCGGGGAGGTAGAAAATCTCTTTTTTTCTCCGTCTCTCACTTTTTCTAAAACTTGACTACTGTGTAGATTCGATGGATACGAAATAATCACATGTGTTCTAAAGACTATTGGTATTCTAAACGCTCTTTATTATTTTCTCATGGTTAACTCGATTGCTAGTGGTTTTCTACATATGAATGAATAAGAAACGGAAAAAGAATGATTTTAACAACAGCGTATGCTATGCAAGAAGCCACCACTTTGTCGAAGAAGCCCCAGTAGAAACGAAAGTCATGCAAAAGAGAGGCTTCTCCATGTAAGTGCACTGCATTGCGAAGGGGCCAAAAAAAAAGAACAAAATAAAAAGGTATGCTATCGGGAGAGGTGACTCCGTCCCTTACTGAACACTATAATCCCAGATCTTCACGCTGCCGTCGTCTGATGTAGTAACTATCTTGGTATCGCTAAGAGCCACGGCGGTGACAGGGCCATTGTGGCCTTTTAGTGCATGCATGCATCGACCACTCTCCATATCCCATATCCGGATGGTATTGTCATGGGAGCCAGAAACAAGACGGAATTTGTCGTAAGCCAAGCTCCAGACCCCTTCAACGTGTCCAAATAGCGTACGTATGCAAGCACCCGTTGTCATGTCCCATAATTTGATGGTGTTGTCCAGCGATCCAGAGACGATGATTGGACTGTCAGATAACGATCGTGCGCCATGGCTTTCGGCCATAATCGTATCTGTAGCTGTGCGATCGCGTGCTGTTGTGCATCCTATCGTACTAGTCCCAAACGTTTGTTGTTTCTGTTGGTGACATGCTATAGATGCTACTTGTTCCGCAAGCCGATGTGTAAATCCTCTAGAGCTAGGCATCGCAATTTGCACCTGACCGACGTGCCCACCAAATACGCTGATACATGATCGTGTACATAAATCCCAGATCCGAATGGTTGTGTCGTCACTTGCAGAGACAAGTTGTGATTCTCCTTTGCAGATCCGGACCGAGTTGACCCATTCCGTATGTCCAGTCAGTGTACAGCACTCTCCTAGCTGGAAATTCCAAACGCGGATCGTATAATCTGTCGAACCACTAGCCATCAGCCGAGATCCAAAATGAAGACATAGCACACCACCCGTGTGACCCTCGAGTATACGTATGCATTGTCCAGTCTGCCAATTCCAGATTCTGAGTGTGTTGTCCATGGCAGCAGAGACAAGCTTGGCGTCATCAAACTGCAGAGCTCGAACGCATCGTGTATGACCAATCATTTTACGGATCTCTTCACCTGTCTGTAAATTCCAGACGCGAATGGTTTTGTCGTAAGAACCCGTCATCAAGATATTAGCCGCGTCGCAAAACTGGAGACACATGACGCCATCCGTATGACCATTCAGGACACGCACTTTATAGTTGTTGCTTCGCCAGTTACGTTCCACTACAAGACGTTCGCTGTATACGCTCTTCCATGATTTTCTAGCCGTCGTCTCGGATATGTCATCATCCAATGCATCATAAGAAGCACCGGTCTCTGTTCGGCCTCGTTTGATCGTAGGGGCTCCTGTTTCGGAAATCGTGGGATCGCAAGTCATGCGGAGGAGCGAGCTGGGCTCCGTAGTTGAGGAACGTTTGCGTACAACCCCTGTCGGCTTTTTCTTTAGTAACGGTAAACCCCATCCACATTTTGCGCATTTTTTGTCTATGTGCTGTTCACACATGCGATGCCAGACAACATCGTCCTCTGCTAGTTCTCTCCATTCTCTGGACACTTGTGCTGCGTGACACAAGGATCTGGCATCCAAGTAAGAAAAGATTTTTAACACAATTTCTTTGGGCAAAACAGCTGTGAAATCGATCCGCAAAAGTGGCTTGATTTCATTATATAGATAGGATAGTTGTGGCATGCAGCAAGTCGACAAGAGTCCTTTGAGTATCAGTACGCGTTGGTCTGCAGGCGCAGCGGAAAACGTAGACCAAATATGGGTTATGGCTGTCCTGTCAGAGGCAGGTAGACATTGTATTTGCTATTCGGACAATGGTCTCAGTAGAGTTTCGACCAAGAAAACGTTCCATATTTTTACCCGCTCGACATCTTCGTTGCATGAATCAGACATGCGTTGTTTTACAAGATCGGGTCTGTGACGGTAGCATAATTTTCGAGTGTCGGAGGACTGCGCTGAACCCTGGGTGGACGGAAAGTTTTGTACTGGTGAATGGCTGTGATCGTGATTATCTTGTGGAGATGCATCACTGCTACCCATGAGTAAGGTACGTACTTCTTTTTTTGGCGTACACCCAACCGTGGGGTAAAAAAAAAACGTGGCGGAAATGGCTCGGGTGCTCTTACTCCGGGCACCGGAAAGAAAATGAGTACCGGACACCTGGTGTATGCTTTCCGGGTCACTTGCTACTGTGGTACATGTCACAGAGGGTTAGTGCTGAGACAAAGACTCTGTTGCCAGCTTATGTATTAATGGCTGCAGGATCGATTCTTTTAAAAACCTAGGCACTTCATGCGATACATGTTTACTGTCTATTGAGCGAACTTCTTTTTTCGCTACTCTAAATAAACTATGCTTCCATGAAGAGCGAATTGTGCGCTAAAGAACGAGTTAAATATGCGGTCATCAGTATAGGAATTGGTGACAACATTTGCTTACCTGATGATGAACAGAGGCTACATTGCAGGACGGTTCGAGGCAGAGATCATACAGGCTAAGCGATAAATAAAAACATGGATGATCCCGTATATGTAATATAAACGGAGCCAAAGAAAAAAAAATTCATGCATGCCTTTAGAAACGGGTTATTTTGGACGAACCCCGTCTTCATCTCGAGACATTTTTATTGCTTCCGATGGGATATTGAGGAACCTATCATTGATACAACGGTTACTCCGATACTGTATTCAGGTCACCTAGATTCGAAGTATTGCTTGGATTAACACAGAACGGACCACTTCTCAACCCAAAGACGTATCACTTTCCAGTGCGACATTTATTCGAGTTGAAAGGTAGCATGCTATTTATCGGATGCAAACGCTCATTCAAAATTCAGTATTTAGAGGAGGATCAAAAGAAAACTGTTCCATAAACCGTATGCATAAAGGACAGTAACGACAGATAGCGTCTGATAACTTGCATTCCATCTGCATGCTATGAGAATGCGTCGGAATAAAACCTGCAAGGCTGAACTCCGTAACCAGATTAAGATGCTTTTCCTACTTTGCTTACTCGCTTTGCTGTTGTCACTAAATCATGTTGCTGCTTTACCAGTAGAAACGCAGAATTTTAGTAGGTTGAAACGAGGTTTATATTGCACCCACTCGCCTTATATGTTTATCCACAGCTGCAGTTCCTTTTACCAGAAGATGTCCACATCTCATCTTTAAATGTCCCTTTTGTCCATCAGGAACGACTTGTGTATACCCCAACCATGAGGGGTGTCTCATGGCCGGTGTTCCTGAATGCCAACGCACCCTCTGTGAGGACGAGGTATGCCCGGAAAGCATTGAACCATGGTAGGAAACACAAAGCCTTTTTGAGAGAGAGAGAAACAGAAGTTCAGCCATAAGACATTGTCTGTTAGTCCAGAAGAATGTCCCTTCAGCTGTTCATACAATGGCACGCCATGCTGCCCCTTCCAGGGTCGACCGATATGTAAACCACCTTGCGATAACCCTGTACAATGTACAAAGAAGGCTTGCCCCAAGAAGTGCCCCGACAATTGCTTCTACCCCGAGGCCAACTATTACTGTCCTTGGAATGGGACACCTGTCTGTGCCTTCACACCTTCTTCCAACAAACCAGAGGCTAACGAACAGAAGCATGATCACCGCATCTTCCCTGAAGCCGGGGCAAGTACCCTACGTACAATTTAGAGGCAATCAATCTGATGTATCAGATGTAGCACGCACGTAACGCCAAGCATCAGCGACCTCGTCCACATTACAACGCACATTTGCTTCCTAGCAAGTCCCATCCCACAAACCGAAATTGTGAATCGCCTTGCCCAAAGTTACCGATTTCTTCTTCAAAAAGCCATTGTAGAATCGTTCACGAGCCAAATCGATGCTGTCCGTCGATTGTCTGCGAAGAAATAGAGACTGCATCCGCAAACATACAAACTAGCGTTTTGAAAGAATTTCCTTTTGTGTCGTCTTGGGGAGCCGTTGCCGGGCCGTTAGAGAATACCTATGCTTCTGGCTCAGACGCCGTTTTAATAGGCTCATCAGAACGTATTGCATCAGCCATGCCAGCCACACCTATATCATGCCCTATGTTCGCTTTTGCTTGGTAAGAGAGGTTTCATTGCTTGGCAATCTGATATTTACTTCTAATAGCCCAGATGAATGTCCTGACAATTGTATTCGACCGGATGTTGAATGCCCCTTCGCAGAAGCTCCTACGTGTCCAGAAAGGTATTCCCTTTTCTTTCCACAATTGCGCATGCAACTAACATCTATCCTAGAGGGAAAATAGCCATGTCTTCGTCCGTATCCACAGCAGCTATTGCATCCAAAAGAAGCTAATAGCTGTACTGAGTTTGACATCCAGCGCGATGAAAATGTACAAATAAGTACAATCTGATGC
>JNDT01001361.1:0-86143 GCA_000697055.1 Saksenaea vasiformis B4078
GTTTGGCCAAAAGAACATAAGCGCGCCGACGCAGTGCAGATGTCATTGTTGTTGGTATTCTTTTACAAAGCAGTTTATTTGTTTTTGGTTTGTTATGTAGGCATCTAGGGATCTATCTAAGGCTTCAACAGTTGTAGTCGAATTCCTTTGGGGCGGGGGCGACTTCGTTTCTTCTTGCGGGCTTTCTGCTTAAGATTTCTCGGGTCAGCGCGGTTGTAGCGCTGTGCTGTCGTTGACGACTGGTGTAGGATGGTTGACTGTCATGATGACAATGTATTGTAACCCGGGTTGGGAGCTATGTTCTTTTCTATCTACAGCAAGAAGACCAATGATCGACTTTTTATATACCGCAGGCGGTCCATTGTAACGCACTTTCTTGTCAGAAACTAATGCCCGAGATACTTCATGATACTTGCTATAAGTAGTAAGGCATAGATCCATCCGTATACGCCGGATTTATATCTAGCATCCCTGATAGAACAAGTAGGAGCGTACTTTTTCATAGATCACTCGATCTGTTGCAGGAGGCATGAGTCGACAACCAAATAGGCTGTGAACATTATCATGGACCTCAATTATCTCTGATAGTACGTTAACAAAGCTTAGAACAGAATCGATTCTTGAAATTCAACAAACAATGAATATGGTATAGTGAATAAACTAACTATGGATCGTGGTTACCGTACCCATGCGTTATGCAACTCATAAACGCCTCATCATTCTTGAAAAATACAAAGAATATTGATCATGAGCTAATGGACTTCTCCACTGCATTTATTTCATTGTCCGCTCTCAGTTCCACCGATTCATTGTCTGTAGCTGTTGAAGGAGGTTTCTTTATCCTTTCTTTCACTACCACCTTTCTTCATCCGTTCGTTCATTACCACATTTCTTTCGATTTTTTCACGGCATCTAATTTGCAATCAAAAGAAAGCTCTTACATACCGGTATGTTAACTATACATTGTGTTGACTGGAGACTGTACTAATAGTCTGTAAAATCAGGACCATAGGACCCCATTTTGCTATCACTGTTCTTTATTAACTTGCTTCTGAGAAGACAAAATCACTTACCGTAAGTTAAGTATATAACTCTTCATCAAATACAACTGACAGACTGTAGATAGTTTGCCAAACTCATTGTATACACTACCTTTTGTCTTTTGTGCCAGGAAGACGTACCATCATAGAAACAGTGGGTAAGATGAGGTGGAGCTTTGACAAACAGTGAACTAATGGTCTCATTATCGAATAGAATACGACTGCTTCTACAGTTGTCGTCCAAAAAAAAAAGCAGAAGTCACTCTCACTTGTTTGCCTTACCTCGCATAACTTTATCCTTTCCTTTATCTGAAAGAGAAATAGTGAATATATAAAACATGGAGGTAAGTACCTGAGATAGCGGCTAATTATACATAGCCCTAATTCATATCGTAGAAGGCAAAATCGAAAAGACGAAAAAAAGCTGTTCAAGCTTTCTCCGCGTCAGCTGGGGATCCTAACTCCTCTACTACCTTTGTTGAGACCCCGTATCCTTCGCGGCGTGCCTCTGGACAGGCAGCACCGAAACGAAGCGTCTCCAAACTGAGTCGAGCTACGTGTCAAGAGGTTGTCCGTAAAGCCTTCCCGCTTCACTTGTCTGCCAACGTTGAAAGTGCCCTCCGCGGACTCGCCAGCCAAGAAAAGAAACTTACGGAAGGTGCCTGGCAAGACATATACAGCCAGAATGTGGATGTCACACGCGTTCCAAGAGGTCTCTTTTCCAGAGCTGATGATATTGGGGGACATGAACCAGGCACTGTCAGAAAGAGCCTTGGGTCAGCCTACACAGTGCTTGCTGGCTGGAAAGCCTTCGTCCAACACGGATTTTACGCGTACAAGCAGCAGGGCTACAGTGCCTATCCCCGCTATCAGGAAGAGCATGAGCGGCGAAAGAAGATGGGATCTAAGGTGGCTATTGAGAGAACAAGGACCTGTCCATCGAAGCTGACCCGAATCTTGCGGACACTTCCCAACGAGGCTGATGTGCGAGATTTCACTGAAAGACTCGACAATGCAGCAATAGCGGCAACGGATTATGCAGCCACACTTGCAGCTGTCACCCGAGCGGTGATGATCGGTACAGCGGAGCAAGGGTTCCGTATTAACCTCGCCGAAGATGGTACTGTGGATATCAAGAAAGGCAACTCCGTTGGCAGGCTACCTCGTATTGGAGATTTCTTGCCATCTGGCGCACAGAGACAGAAGGAGTATATCCGCGAAGACGGCATTATCCCAGTAGCGCCCCTCCCAAGAGCGAACATGGAGAAACTCTCAGGTCACGATATCACAAAGATGTTCGAGTTCCCGCATGTAGAGTATATTCATACAAAGCACCTATCGTCTAACTCGCCGAAAGAGAACAAGACGTGGGAAGAACTTGCGGTCCTGGGAAATCAAACCACACCACTTCCTGCGGGTTACAGTTACACACTCCAACAGCAACTTGTCGCATTCTCGACAAATCTGCGCAACATCTGGAGTGGAAATATCTTTGGACGCTGTCTCAATCGCCTCGTACTTATCTATCTGAGAGTCCATTTGGCACCAAACCGAGAAAGCAAGTATAAAGAACTGGTTGCAAGGAAAGCCAAAGAAGCCAAAGAACGAAAGGCCCCAACGACGAAGAAAAGAAGTGCTACGCGTCAGCTGTTACGACGTGAACCTCGATACATGAACAAATGGTTGAGTAAAGCCACAGACGCTACCGCACCTCAGAACAAAAGGAATGAGTGGCAACGACGAGCAGAGCTTTCTTTTCAAAGACGGGCTGCCATGTATCAGGAACACAAAAAAGGTCCGCCGCTGGACACCGATGCAGGAACTCAGAAGCTGAGAGAGATGATATCCAGAAGAACAATGCTGATGAATCGCAAGACGATACTGCTGAGCGGTTGCTGAAAAGTGGTATGGATGAAGAGTGTGTAGTGGAGGCCCTGCTTGAGATGAACGTGGAAGAAGAAGAAGGAGGAGGAGGCGAGAAGCGAGAATCGTGTGAATCCGAAAGTTCCAGTCGAAAAATCAATGCTCTGAAGACACTGACGAAAAAGCTTCTTCTGTCCAACGCACAAGTTGATGATACTTTCGAGGGAAAAGTTCGCTCAGCATGGAAAGGCAGCGAGGAACTGACATCCAAAGAGATCGGCGCTGTCACGAATATCAGCAAGTTACTACAGCATTTCATACCAGATAAAGATGCGCCACGATGTATTATGCTGCATATGCCTCTGGTGATGATCTCAAACATCGTCCAACGCGTAGCTGGATACAGTGCCTATACGCGAGAGATTTGTCCCATTGTAAGCCCGACATCAATCCATGCGCTTCCTCTGGATGCTCGCACTCTGTTTGAAATCGTGGCATCTTCTGCACGGAAAGATGGTTATATCATTAGGGACAGACATAACCTTCCAATCACATCGACTGACTGGGCTACTCATAACAAGGAAGACACATTTGCGTCTTTCTTCGACATTCAGGAGATTCACAACATCTGCTCTTCGTACAAGTTGGAGTTTGACCACAGGATCATGTACTTGCCAAATGGAGCTGTCCACATGCAGGGGTTCCTCAAAGAAACTGTGAATCCGTCCACCTCATACTATAATGCGAGACGAAAAGCAAAAGTCGACCGCAAGAAATCTACGAAGACCAGGGACGAGATTACCCCTGAGATGAGGGAGACGTTGAGCACAGTGGACTCTATTATCAAGGATCTCAGCAAGGATTTAAAGAACAAGACCGCAAGGCAGACGGTAATGTAAAAAAAAAAAAAACGGGTCCTGAAAAACATGAGAGAAGTAGCTACTACTGGTGCATCTACTCCCGTCCAACCCCACCAGTTTGCATCAGAACGCCAAGTTCTCTATCGGGTATTGAAGGAACTGAAGATGGTCCGTGCAAGCTGCCAGACCAAGGTTCTCAGAGCCAAGCTTCAACTAAAAGCTGCACGAGGGAATAGGTGAAAATTGATACATGTAAGTTATGGATCTATATCTGGAGCATACACTTGATCATGCTGACTCAAAAAAAAAGGGCGAAACATCCACGAAGGAAACGGAAAGCAAGACACTCCTTTGTCCGCCACCCACGATTGAAGTTCCTGGTTGTGAAGAGGCGTGTGAGAAACTTGATGTTTCGGAACTGGTGGCAGCATCAACGAGGATTGGTCGCGAGATCATCTTTGATGGTACCGACTATGGGCTTGTGACAATGGCCACGACGATCCGCTTGACAAAAGCTCAATACGACAACAAGATCCAACAGTATAACCGCTTTTCACTGCTCGCAGAGACGCACAATGACGATTCAATGGAGGTGGATGACCCTATGGAGGTGGACATGACCGATGATGTCTCCATGTAGGGAGATCGATCCCTCTCTGAACGTTCTCTGGAACCGCCACCTATCAGATGTTTCCGTATCACAGCCGAGGAGATCAATCAGAAGACACTCCACCGAAAACACGCTAAGAAACTTTCAAGGAGAAAAGGCAGAACACCGCAAATACAAGAAGCCGAAAAAATTCTGGCATCGAACAGCATGGGCACGGCTGTTACAATGACAGACGTCTTCCAACGGTATGTAGAGGCACTGAAAGTCCGATCAACTCTGCGGGACTTCTATCACAACAAGCGAAATTGCAAGGAGAGCATAACTCGTGAGTTATTCAACAAAACAGTTCAAGACTGTTTCGCATCGCAAGAGCGCAGATTTGTATCTGATCGGGCAAGAGAAGATACGAAGGCACCAAATACAGTAATCATGTGCATTGGCAGCGCAGGCACAAGCGTAGGTTCGCGAGTCAAAGGGCATGTAAGACGGGGTGGCGAACAGTTCCGCAAGCGGCATCGACGATATCTTCTTGTGGCAATGACCAATGAGTACATGACTTCTCAAACCTGTAGCACGTGTTTCAACCTGATCGTGCATCCGAAGCAGCGTAACATGGTGAACGGGCGCTGGAAAACAGTATCCAACAACGGTTCTTCCCTCTGTATGAATCCCGAGTGCCCTTCGTATAGAACAGGATGAAATACACAGAATCGTGATGTTCAAGCTGCTGAGTGCATTGCAGTCGCTGCAGCAGCTAGACTGCTTACCGGGCGTACTCTACCATGCTTTGATCAACCCAGTCACTTTCACACTGGCCAACCTTTTCCTTTCCACCGTGATCCACCGGTAACAGGTATGTCAGGGTTTATACGACTCCAACTAAAACAACAACGTAGGTGCGACACAGGTCCCCGTTACCACGGGATTACGATAGTGGTAAGTCAAGCACAGACAGTAATATTTGAAAATGATCTTTGCGTCGACGCGGAATTTTTAATTCCCGAACGGCGCAAAAATTATTTTTAAGTGACGCAAAACACCCTTCAAAAATTTAGTAATAAACACTTCGCTATTTGTCTTTCCCCGGGCATAACATGTTCCGTCACACATTGAACATTGCGCGAGTGCGCACCATTGCGAGAGCTTACAGCACGACCCTTCAGCCTACCGCGAAGTCTGTTGCTCCTCAGGTCGAGCAAGCTGCCAACCGTGCCGCAACATGGTCAAAGACACAACGTCCCAAGGCTGAGGCCATGACTGGTCCTCGTTTCGAGCAGATGGATTTGAAGACTCAGGTATTCTATTTATTTTATGAGTCAGGAGACTTAAACCGCCATGTTTAGCCCAATTCCATGGCTGCCATTGACTTGATTGCCGAAGAACCTATCCGCTTTGTGAACCAGCGCATTGCTTCTTGCGATGGAGGTATTACTATTCTTCCCTTTTGTGGTGTTTTATTTAACGCGCAGTTGATAGGAGGAGGACCATTGGGTCATCCCAAGGTCTATATCAACTTGGATAAGCCCGGTGCTCATGCTTGTGGATACTGTAAGTGTGATTTTTAGTGATTGTAATGCACGCGTCTAAACACGCTGCGAATTTCTTCTTTTTAGGCGGTGTTCGATTTCAAATGGAAGACCATCATCATCACTGAAATATTTTCATTGATCGAGAGATAGCTGTTTTACGTGACAAAAAAGAAAAAGTTTGCCAATGAACGATGACTTATCGCCAGTTCACTTCTTTTTAGTTCGTGTTGTTGGAAGCGTGCAAATTAAGAGAAAAGAAAGAAAAAGGAATCATTCAATAAATAGATTATGTTGATGGATCTAAGGCAAAAAAGGGGGAAAAAGAAACTAGAATTATCTAACGAAATGATTTCTGTTGAAAAGAATGCGATCGATTTAACCATGCACCGATCTTGCTTGATAGCGTGATAGAAGACGATGTGGAAGCCGATCGTTGATGATGATGATTATTATGACGATGATGAGAAGATGCCGCTGTCTCCTTGGTATTTGTTTTTTGTTTAACTGGAGGAGGTGTCCGTGGAATAGAAGAGGTTGAACAAGATTCGGTGGGTAAAGGTGGTAAAGGACGATCTCTTGCTACAGGATAAGAAATTGCCTCTTCTTTACTGCTCGTGACAGGCGTCCCAGGTTCCTCTTTCTTGGGATTATTTGAAGGTCGGCCTCGCAGAAACGCCTGAGACAGTTTTCTGAACAACGACCGCGATGGAGCAGGCGAAGATGGTTGTTCCGGTGGTGTTGGTGGCGGTGGTGGGGGAGTTGTTGGTGGAGGTAATGGAGGACTCATGAGTTTCTCGTCTGTCAACATTGGGCCTACGGAAGGAGGCGAACTGTCGTCGGATTCATTTGGTGTTACCATTTCTGTTAGATGTTGCTGCGATGTAGAGGAACGCAACCAGCGTTGGATACGAGCGAGATAATCAGCCGATGCAATGGCTCCCGAAGGTTGCGATGCGAAACCAAGTAAACTTCCGTCAGCATTGACTTGCAAACCAGGACGGACGGGTAAGTTTAAGGGGGTATCAGCCACCGGACGACGTAAATTGCCTTCTGCATCGTGTAGCGACGTCTGGCTACTTTTTGCGGAAGAAATGCCGCCAACGGAAAGTGCAGATTCGACAGAGGCTTTGCGTGAAAGAGTACCTGATCTGACAACGATCGAAGCCACTTCCTGCTCCAAGTACTGCTGCCGTTCTCTTGTCAGGTCATAGATAGAAAGCAATGGGTGATAGGCAGCCGGTACAGATTGGGGATCGTCGTAGGTGGTGGGATAAGGATCTGTATCGGAAGGTCTCTTTGCTTGGCCAATATAATTTGCAGCTGTATGGTAAATGGGTGATTGCACAATGACCTCCAATTTTGTACGGATTTCGTCGGGTGTACCCAGGCCAAGGCCCTGGGACATTAATTCAATTACCTGCTGGTCCAATGGCATGGTCAGGGGTTTCCGAATGGGCATAAAATTATTGATAGCTGGACATTCCACATTCATCCACGGATGGCGTATGACATCCGCCAATCGAGCACGGTCGGTAGGATCGGCCACAAAAATTCGTGATAACATATCTTGTGCTTCCTCGGTCATATGTGCCGGATAGTTCACCTCAGCGCGCTTGATTTTCTCATGCAAACCAGGCATCGACTTGTCATCAAAGGGTACCGAGCCTGTCAACATGACGTACAATACCACACCAAAACTCCACACGTCAATTTCGGGACCGTGGTAGGGGGTTGCTTTCAGCAATTCCGGAGCAGCAAAGTACAATGAGCCGCAGTACGTCGTGAGTTGCCGTTCAGGACAAAAGAGGTTTGATAGACCGAAATCGATAAGCTTGACATTCCGCCCAGACTTGTCGATCAGAATGTTCTCGATCTTCAGATCTCTGTGAACAATAGAATTGCGATGGAGATAATCGAGAGCGCTGGCGATTTGTCTTCCAAAAAACCGTGCACGTTTTTCCGATAGTCGTTGGCGCTTGACGATGTAATGCAATAGTTGACCACCATTGACGTAATCCATGAGGATGTAAAAGTACGGGCCTGCGATGACCAAATCTTTGAGGCCCACGATATTCGGATGCCTTAGGAGCATCATCAGATGTGCTTCGCGTATCGTTCGTAGTTCCCGGTTCTCCTCACGCGCTTGGTCTTTGGCGATCTGTTTCGCCGTCTTGCCCGCAAGGTTCAGTTGTTGCAAATTAGCTCTCGGGACAATTTTGACAGCGATCTTTTTTGGCGTTTTATTGATAATTATTTTTTATAAAGACGTGAATCGAACAAAACAATCAAAACAGAAATTCAATATGTTTACCTTTTCTCCTGTCACATTGTGCACACCCAGCTTGACCTTTCCCATGCTTCCTTTGCCAAGGCTTTGCTGAAAAGTGTAGTGACCGATCCCCTTGAGATTCGCTGGACGATGCGCTTCACGTTTTGGCGTCATCTGTGAAGGAACATTTGTTTTGACTGATTCATGAGTTTGGTCATTTGTAAAGGGCGTGACCATGGTGATGAGAAAGAAAAAAGAAGAAGAAAAAAAAAAGGAGAGACAGAAAAATGTGTATAAATAAAGGAAAGAGAGAGAGAGAGAGAAGAGAGAGAAAGAGGTGTGAGAGCGTGTCTGTCAATCACTCTCCAGAGTAGTCTATGTGTATATGTGTGTATATGCGTGTGTTGTGCGTATAGCGTGTGTGCCGCACTTTTCCTTCCCTGAATTGAGCAAGTCGTCGCGTGACAAAGAAATTGCCGTCCTTATTTGGTTGTCATTTCGCTGTTTGAAAATTATGCAAAAACCTTATCCGGCCATGCTCCAGTAGATCCTTTAGGTTACACTGACGCTACAGACAGTGATTATTTATCCATCTTGTTCATAAACAGTAGTCGTAATCGGTGAAAGTTACATTCAATGCTTTTGCTGTGCAACGGCTCCCTTTGGACGCTATGCAAATCACCCCGGTCAGGGCGCGGACCCGAGGGCAAAAACAACCCGACGAATTAACGTAGGAACTCCGATTCAAGGCATCACAACAGGACGCCCGCGATGTAACGTCTCAAGGCGTTCCGCTTCTTTTGTTGTTCCACACGCCTCTACAAACCGATAATCTGGCTTCTGTATTGAAATTCTCTCTTTTGTTTAATTTATTAATGCTGAATAACAACAGGCTGAAGGGTGCTCTTCCAGCATTCTCCAAAGAAGAAATGAAAAAGGAGTTTTTCTCACCGAAACCTGTTCTCTTAGGAACTTGCACGTATGTACGATTCGTCATTGGACCTTCGGTAAGCAGTGGCCGGGGAACACTATTTCTTAATGAGGAGAAATTTAGGGGATCTTCGCTGTCAATGTGTTGGTCTCTTCTCTTCACCAAAAAAAAAAAAAAAAACTTAAGGAAATCCCAAAAAAAAGGAAAGAAAGGGTTTGATTACCAATACATATGTCACGTCAGAGAGCAAAACGATTGGTATCTATAGATGACTACCGTCGATTTTAGAGTTAAACTGCTAAAAAGAAGGTAAGCCTTTTGGCTTTTCCAATCGGCCCCAACAAAAGAGTAACTTCATCGTGGTACGATCTCGACTAAAGTTAAAACACGTGTAATCGTACAATCATCTACTAATGTTGTACATAACACTGGGACACAAGCCCGTCCAGAAATTAGAGCAAATCCCACTGAACTGTCTACTTATGCGCCAGTACTGTTTCCAATGTCTGGTACGGAGGTCCCCTATTCATTTTCTCAGGTGGTACTATTACAAATCTGATACTACCTCTTGGGAACAACCGTTTGCCGAACAAAAAAAGATGACAGTAGTTTTTTTCAAGAAACTACACAGAACCCTGAGTTTGAATAAACAACGCCCTCTTGACACTCCAGGGAAAAAAATTTGTATAAACTACCGACGAGTCAGAAAACATGTAGAAAGTATAAATCGGTGTCGTGGAAGAAAGAAAAGAACGTGCCTTATTCCAACCTAATCAAGTCGGATAGTTCCATTGATTTTATTGTTGCGTTTCTTTATTAACAACATCCCATTCGCTGTGCGCAATCCACGAAACAAACGTCTTACTTTCAATGCTGATCCAGGCAAGATGCTTTAAAATTCCTTTAAACAACGCGGGGAAATCGCTGACGTTAGAGAGTCCGCCTAAGGGTCCAATTCATCGCTGCAGTGAATACAGATGATCCAGGAGCCCGTCAACAGTTATCAGCCTGCTGTTTTCTTATTCTCCATTCGTGTAAGTCCACTTGGTCTCCAAGAACCTGGTTCCATGCATATTCTTAAGTAACAATCGTATATATTCGATGCCGCAGGTAAAAGTTGTTAATCTTTTGTTTTCTACTGCTCTGAGTTTGCATATCGGCTTATTTACAGTGTCCTTACGGAAAATGAGGTGCTCTACGGACCGCGAAAATTTCACGGGCATAAAATTAGTCATTGGAATCCGCGTTTGACTGTAATCCATACCTGGGCGCCTCAACGGGTGCGTAGGCCCAGCCCATTTTTCTTATGGGCTTACATTTGGTCCAATGGCGTGGCCTGCTATGCGTGCTTTGAAGCTTGCAGTTTGATTGCGCAGGTTAACCGACACCTGTAGGATATAAAAAGAGTAAGAAGGCAAATTGAATGAACCCTTGCAAAAAGAACATACCAAAGAACCAAAGGGTGAGAAGAGGCGGTTTCAGTGTTACTTTATATGCAGAGATGGGAAGATGACTATTGCAGTTACTCAATATTGACGTAACTAGTAAACCAGTTGGCTGAGAACAGTGCTACTTTTGCAAGGACGGTGATGCGTTTTATGGATATTTAACAACACTATTTATACAAAGCGTGTAATAATCCCCAATCACTGCAGATCTACAGAAAAATAGTGGTTGCAACGTCGTATAGGGAATCCAGCGGGATACAGCAACAGAATCTATAATCATTGCTGGCCACATCAGCTTCCTGATGCATGAATTTACCTGTACCAATCATCGTATGCTCATGAAAAGTGGAATCAGTGGACTCGTAGTTCTATCTCCACGACGCTTATTGAGGCCCACTGGAAAATACTAAAGTGTGTTTCTTATATCGGATTCCTAGTGCAAGACTGGATCTCCCCGTTATGTGAGATCCGATGAATGTTATACCGCCGTGAGATTTTCGCGGTGCGTATGGCACCCCGGAAAATGACAGTAATCACATGCTTAATGGTGAAAAAGAACAAATCGGTCCAAAGTTATCACATATGGCCGTGCATTATGCTTTTGGAAGGAAGCGGCCATAAGCGATTCTATTTTCGTCAAGATCCTAGGTGTGAGTTGAGATTTCGGAGAAATCGCTATCAGCCATTGTGAGTTAAACAGGGTCTCCACGAATGGAAAGCTACACATTGATTAAAAACGCCCAGAGTCCGGTACCCCGTCCCTGTAAATAATCCATTTTTTTACGCTACACCATCTTATGACAAATAGGATATACGAAAAGTTTATTGTTTATAGAAGTTAATCAAGGGCTCAAGATCGCGCGAAGAAAAAAAAAGGGAAGCGCATTTTAAACATCTCGCATTGATACAGAAAAAGAATAGCGTGCTTGCAGGTAGTAATATGTGCTGCTGTTCGCAGATACAAAAACAACTGGCAACAGCGCTTCCTTGTTTGAATGCCGAGGCTTTTGTCAGGTTCAGCACTTTTCCGCTAGATCTTGCTTTTACGGATATTGTACAAAGCTTTATTTTATTTTACTTTTTCACTGTGCGCTTAATCTTAAAAATAAACGCGCATATTGCCAAAGTTTGAGTACACCAATTGATCAACGCAAGTTGCAGCAACCATGCTTAGTCAATCAGTCTTTTCCTTCTAAAGAAACTACGTAGATATAATATCTGCCAGATACCTAAACTGGTAAGGAGCAACAGTGAGAGAATGCCAAACCATTTCACCCGACTATTGGTGGATTCTATACAGAACATTTAGCGGTCAATATGAAGGTAGCAAGAGAAAATGTCACCATTGGTGTCTCTCAGGGTCTCTTCGCGCCGCTGCAAATGTTCCATGTCTTCAATTATTTCTTTCACCACCGTCTCCAGCTTACGCAGTTCAAGCTCCAGTGGACCAAGCGCCTCTGCTTTTCCGAGTTTGTTGAAATCCATCCCACCTACATTAAAGTCCAATCCAACAGATCGGTCCAAACCGGATTGCTCTTGTAACCCTGAAGGAATACTTGAGTTCTTGCTATGACCAAACGTTTGATCCATCCATTACCTTCTGAAAGATAGTTTTTAAAGCATACGTGCATGGTACCATCCCTTCTCGTGGTGAATGCTTGCGTAAAATCTGCAGTCGCGTCTCGTTTTACTGCATAAACATTGGGCTCGTCGCTATCATCCGAGATCTTGCGGGAAAAATCAGTCTATTTGTCTTCATTGTAAGTTGTTACCATCACATCGAGATGTTGGTCTGGCACTCGATCAATGGTGAAAGTAACCATCACCATGGTGTCCTCAGATAGATATTGTGTGAAGCATTTTCTACTCTCTTCAGCGTGATAGAATGCAACAGCGGGTAATCGAAAGTTAATTGCCAAAGCAATGTCGGCAAGGTGGGCGAGAAGCAGTAATGAGCAAAGGTAACCCGATAGCCGCATAACCAAAGATTGCTGCAGGTGCAATGGCGCCCCCTGCCGCCGCATGCTACTGCGGAGATTAAATGTGAGAACAACGTTCGCCGATGAAAGCATCCTACTCGGTCGCAGTTTTTTCTCCAGCTGTCTTTTTGAATAACACTAAATGCTGCGCTGATGCAGTGATACAGTACAGTGATGCAGGTAGCAGATGGCTACACAGAGCGATACTATGAGGCTTTCGATATGCTACGCCTTGTAACCGACGCGCTTGTGTCACCATGATCTCTTCTTTTTCAGTAGGCAGCGATGTATCGCTTGATCTGGCCTTCCTGCAAACCAATTACTGTTCGCAAACGGTAGATGGCTGATCCATGCTCCTGGATTCTTGAGATATAGTTATAGGAGAAATCGGAGAGAGGTAGCTCTGTGTGACTCAAATGCATTTTCGATAATTCTTTACATACAATCAGATCTTGTATACTAATGGATACTGTTTACAAGGATGTTACCATACAACAAGGATAATTGTGTCTGACAATGATGCGAACTATGATAGATGTAATCGTGCTTTATGCATCATTGACGCATGTTAAACCTATCATTCAGATCCAGCCTTCTAAGCCAGGCTCCCACGCTTTCCGATGTCTCCGTCGTGCTTATTCCCGTTAAAGTGACTGACAGCTGACGATCCATACAGCAAGGCTTCATGGCATTTAACAGCGCCGTATGAAAGAGAGAGAAGAAAAACTGTATTCTTACTATATCGTTTATGATAAGAGGTATAAGTCTATCTATGGGAAACTCGACTTCAATGGGCGCACAATCTCCTGCGGAAAGAGAAAAGAGAAGGAAAAGAGAGTGGAAGATCTAAAAAGCTCACCTCAACAAATCGAACTATCAATTGCACAATTAGTTCACGTGAACGGAAGACTGCAGCAAAACATACCGAAGGAAAAAAGAAAAAAAAATAAGCAAAAAGATAAAGAAGAAAGAGAGCAACGTTTACTGGACCACTTATGAAGGAACCATCTGAAACGTGGTAAACTACCTCACTGAAGCTTTCACATGCTGTCCATCCGAGAGAATGTCATTCAATTATAAAATAGGAGCTATCCTTTGAATTTACGCATTATTAGAGGACCATCACAGTTGAATGGGCATCGTACGAAGTACACGAACACATTTTTCACTCCGTGAATGCAAGTTCTTCAATCAGACGCCCATTTACATTCGCTTTGAGAGTACCCAGCCAAAATTGAGTCCGTGCACATCCATTCTCGTTAAATACGACAAAAAGTGACGTGAAAGTGCGACGGATACATCCGATGTTCTTTTATCACCATTTTAAAATGAAATATCTGACGTTTCTCGTATTCCCTTAACTGCGCATCGCGGACATCTACGGAAAATATGAGTTTCAGCGAAAATTTTGGACAGAATGTATCAATCAGGATGGCTGTCTCAAGATCAGATCGTAAAGATGAGCAGAGTGTATCATGAGGTTGTTTTATTACATAAAAATTCCATATACGTGCCTATTGTAGATTTCTGTAGCGAAAACCTTACAGTTTTTTCCGCTTTACGGCGATTATCTAGACACCTATAAGGATGAGAAACGGTGCTTTCAGGATTGCTCAGCTTGAAACTATTATATGCTTTGTTCGTTCGTAGCCATTAGTGTTCTATTTCCAGAAACCTGTTGCGCCAAATAACTGACCAGACCTCGACGGGATTAAGCTCAGGCGACAATGATGAAATATAGGCGCATCATTATTCTCCACAATTGAGTATGTCTAGAGGTATTATTGACCGTATGAATACGGGTACTACCCATGATCAAGTAATAACCATCTATTTGCTTATATTTGTCTATCTCACCCATTTCAGCCTTAAGAAAGTGAAGGCAATGGTCGATTGGGGTTTCATGATGACCTGCTCGCTTGCTTTTCTTCAATGGTGCCTGTGGAAGGTCTATACTGAATCTAATGACACCAATTACATATCGCGTCAAGTATAGTAGTCATTTTTTTTTGGCACGGTAGTCGCCATAGATGATTCTTCCTTTCCTTGTTTTGCCTATGCAGCGCTGCGTCTCGTTTTTGGTATGGAAGGCAGACTCATCAAGGTTCATGCTATTTTTCTAATATCGGTATCCCTCATATCCCATCTGTGCAAGCAGTCAAAGCATTTTCGGAACTTAGTTCGCTCTTTCGTTCTATGCCGAAACTGAAGCTTTTCTTTTACGACTAGCTATAGTTGTTATCCACAAGTCGATGGTCGTCTTTTTGGATGCTTTAAATTCTCCAAATCTCTGCAGTAGGTACACCATCAATTAACCTAAGGCAATTTACGTATTTTTGTCAATTCGTTTTAATGCAGCATTTTTTTTGGGGGGGTCCCATCATTGGGAATAGAGTCCGGCAAATGTCTTCATGCTTTTCAAACACGTTTCAGGGCCTTTTTCGTACTATAGCGCCCATCTTTGCACCGAATGGAACGAGAATTCCTAACTGCTTTGCTGCACCTTGATATATTCAAACAGTTCTCAAGCAGCGGTTTAGAAAGCCGTGATTTGAATAGATTGTATTGGCACGCTTGCGTTTCGTTTCTTCCATATCGGTGTCTGTATCTTTTGTGCCGAATGACATGTATAGCAGCAGAGAACAATCGTTCAGGCAAAATATAGTATGCAAAAATTCCGTGAGAAAAGAGCGATCAACAAAGCGCATACTTCCGCATGAACGACGGAATTCATAGATTCGGGACGGCCATGGTCCTCAACGACATGGCCCTGCTCAGCTCCGTAAAACGTAGCTATTGATCCTTTCATCCTGGGCGACAGCTTCTCCTGCGAATACGACACTTGATTTGCCATCGAGCGCAAAGGCTTGTGTGCATACGTATGGCTTCCATTTTTGGCAGCTTGCAGTTTCAGAATCGGGAAAAAGTGTACCTACATCACGCCAAAAATGGTCTTTCCTGTCTTCTCCTCATCTCCATCTTAATTTTTTGCGTTTTTTTGCGTTGTTTGCTGCACAGACAAGTCTATCTTAACGATATGTTTCAAATCGTCGGGCTCTTTTGCCTAAGTTTGCAACTGGGCACGGCCACGGTAGTCAACAAGCCCAAGCTGGTTGTGCAATGATCCACCTATAGCAGAGCTTGCATTTTGTCATCCATATAATCAAATTCTGACGTTCTAATTATGCTCATGAATACGTGATACGTTGGGCTTAGGTTACGCCATTCACGCCATGACCTCTAAACAATTAAATGCCGGTTCAGAACGAACGCTCTGAGTCCGACTATCCTGTTTGTTGATCATAACTGGCGTTTGAGAGAATTGATCAACAAACGCAATCAACTGGGCGTTTCGCATGGACTCCGTGGGAATGGAACAACTGAATATAAACTTCTCTAACCTTTATAAAAGAAGCAGTAGACAAGCATCACATCCTCTCTTAAGCCACGTTTCCTGCTAATTATGAAACTACAAACAAGTCTTCTCGCCATCTTCCTCGCGTTTCTTGCGGCTGTTTCGGCGGAACGCTATCACGCATTGCTAAGATTTATCCCGTCACCTCCCATGTTTCCACCACCTTATTTTGCTATACTCGACATCCCGCAAATTCACCGTTCACTTATGACCCGCTTCTATCAACATGGACACCCTCAAAGTCTGACCGAAGCTCACCCAGGAAGAGTCTCCGCTGGTTTTGTCGATGTTGATGATATTTCCGCTTTTCACGGGCGCTACGGTGGTACCATTAATGATAACACAAGGAGTCTGAAGATCGAAATCCGAGGCGGCAGTGGCAATTTGAACTTTGTTGGCCAGAGCGTATCAAGGAACCCGGCTTCCATGCAGGTGATGGTAGATGTCATCCCAGGCAATGAATAAAGAGAAGGCGCTCTGAACTCATTTGTAACTTGTATTCCAAAATACAAATAAATAGTAGCTTTTCCAAGCATAGTCGGTTCGTAGTTCTTAAATATGATTGTAACGGTCGTGCTCCAGCTGGAGAAACGGATTGTTTCTACCTGATAAAATTCGACCATTTTTATTTTTATTTTGGGTGGGACTAGCGTAATAATCATAGAGGGAGAAATAATACGTAAAGCCAATATCACATTATTCAACTTCGTGCTACAAACTTTTCAGTTGATGATGGATGGTACTTCACCTTCTCGAGTAAAACATGCATAGGTCGTTTCAGGTGTCTGTTGCGGAAAACCAAAGAGTATCTCTGCAGAGAGCATCAGGTATAATACGAAACCCTTCAAATATAAAAAGACATTGTTCAATTAATCATTTCATGATTGCATCTGTGACATTTGTCATAATTGCATCAGCTTGACGTTGAGGTAAGTAGATAGTATAACAACGATCAGGATCCTATACGACTGTGGTAACATACGCAAAAACTTTGCCATCCTTCTTCAATGCTGACTGCGGTATCAGGTTAATAATATCCAGATTCTGCAGGATATTCAATATTTCAAACGCCCATCTTCAAATGGCTTCTAGAAAGAGAAAAAAAAGGGAATTACTAGAAACACTGCAACGGAATACCCATCATGCGGATTTTATGCAAAACCAATCGGTATCTTGTAATATATATATCATTAAAACAATCTGAAGTCATATATTGATTCTTTCTTCTAATATATTTCACTTCTCCAAAAGTTATCCTATTTGACATGAGCATCTGCTTTGCGTATCCCATCACCCGAGGCACCTTTTTTTTCTTTTTCGAAACGCACCCACCTCTAAAGCCTTCCAACTTCCGCCCTCCGCTATTCGCAGCACTCCAGCAATAATAAACATCATTATAGTCCGCCAATTGCCAGAAGGAAACGGAGTGTTTGTCTCGAGAAGTTTTTGATCTTGACGAAGGTGGTGTGTCCAGTTGCGGTGTGCCTGGCAATTCCCGAAAAAAAAAAGAGTGCTTCAACTTGAGTTCGGTAGGACTGTTTGTTTCCCTTTGTTTTGCATTTGCTCCTCGTTATGACCGCTCTTCCTGGATTCCTACGACCGGGATTGGACGTTATGTCGAAGGCCATCTCAAGAAATCCAGTTGTTGTGAAGATTGTTACCAGGGCGCTTGTAGGTACAGAGGACGATTATCAGCTTGGTGAGACAGAACGGAATAATGATATATATTCTAATTTGGTACCTGTTCCGAACAATGATGCTTCGAGTCTGCTTCCAATTATTATCAAATTTCGAAGACGTGTTGATCTATAATTCATGAAGCGAGCAATCAATTACAGCTTACCTTGGCCATTTCGTTTTGAAATCGACCCTATTTTGCTTATTGTGGCGATCGATACAGTCGTTGGGACACCTGACGTATGGGCAAAGTCAAGCGATCGTGTTTCTGGATGCGCAAACTTACCATGTTATTTCTGGGCGCGTGAATGCTTATTGATGTCGAAATCCACACTTGCCGATCATACGGCTGCATGTCCATTGAACCCATTTGTCGCTTTTGGCGTTTTTCTTACAGATCAAATCACTTCTATTTTGGCAAGTCCCCCATTGCACCGATCCCACAATGCGAATGCTGTACGGTTTGGCCATAGCTCATTACCAATCTCTTCTTTTGGCAAGGAAAATGACTTGATTTACGACCTCCGGCAACTATGTGACGATCAAAGCGTCGAGTATCAAGGAATCTTGGACGATCTTGGTGATACAGATTCTCATTTGAAACAACAAATTGCTAAGGCACTTGCTCGAAATCAACGACTCTAGCGGAAATATGATAGCATTGAGACCACTAACATCGAGACCACTACCATCCCAACCATTACCACTACATCCTCGCCAACCATTACCACTCCAACTAACGCTGCCATGTCATCATCTACCAATACTGCCTTTTCAAAGGCGATCAACCCAACTTTGTCGAAGATCGACCGTGCTATGATATTTGTGCAAGAGTTCAAAGCAAAACGAACCCGAAATAGCGAGCGTATGGATTGGGTATTGTGCCTTACGGAAGGCAAAGGTGCTGGGTTATTGGATTATAAGAACAATACTACTCTCCGTAACGTGTACAATAGGTACAAACGGAATCATAACGAAAAATAAAAATTGATATACACAAAAATTTATATTGATGATAAATCCATTAGCCAAACGTATCGATTTGCAGTGGGGACAAAAGTGTAGACCTTCCCCCTTGGAATTTTTGATTTTAAAGCACTTTATACTTCTATTCAGTGGGAAGTCAACAACGTCTACATCTATGAACGTGAAACTTTGAAAGCGTTTCTTTAACTGTTTCTTCGCATACATGTACAATTTTGTAAGTATGTAGCATGTTTAATATGATGTGCTCCCACCTTTAGCTTTCATTACTTGAGCGAGCCTCTTGGGCATAGTATCTATCAACTTGTTTATATTCTCCACACCAACTGCATCCCAAGCCTCTATAAGAGAGCCTTTATTTCTTTAGGAGATTTGACCTGCTTTTTTTTTTACTCTTCTGGATGTAGGTTTTGATTTGTTGCCAAATGTTTTCGATCGGATTCAGGTCAGGAGATTGAGCAGGCCCACTTCAGCTCTCCCAGCTCATACGTCTCTCTCCATTTCTTTGCGGCTTTGCTTCTATGGGTAGGAGCTCCATCTTCCATTAACATAGGTGCAATCATGGAAGAGAGCATGCCCAGCAAATCCGCCTTCGTACACCTTATTCACATAAGCAGTAGCTGTCCTCTCGTTTTCAGTCATAAAGACCAAAGGAGCCTTCATGTCCCATGAAATAGCACCCCAGATCATCACTGATGATCTTCCGCTTTGGAATGTAGGAGACACACGGTCAAGTTCATACTCTTCTCTGGAGGTTCTCCACACATACACTTGGCGCTAACTCTTGCCAATCTCAAGTGTTGACTCATCGCTCGAAATGGTCCTTTCTCGGAACTCTTTAGGAGCGCTGACGTATTTCTTGGCAAAAGTCAATCTATCATCCTTATGTTTCTGATTCAAAAATGGCTTTTTGAGGGCAACTCTTGAATGTATGCCTTGCTGCTTTAGACAACGTCGAACTGTACGGTTGCCGACAGTTACCGTCCAAGTGTTAGTCAGTTCCGTCAGTGTGTGCTGCGGCGTTGCTTCTTGCTTGTCTGCACCAGGTGCCTAGCTTCCCTGTCCGAGATCTTCTTTGGCCTTCCAGTGACCTGAGGCGTCTCTGCAGTTCCACGATCACGAAAATGCTTCAAGGTGCCTTTTACAGAACTAACGGATAGGTCACACAATTCTTAGCAGTTTGCGTAAGAGTAACGCCATTCTTTTTTTTTTTGCGCATTGTGCCGATGAGCTCTTTTTGCTCAGTAGTGAATCTCTTTGTAGACACAGTATTGTAGCGCGAAAATGAGAAGGAGAGGGCAAAAAGGATTGATCGAAGGATATGCACATTTATTGAAAAAATCAAAAATTTCAAGGGGGAGGAGGGTCTATACTTTTGTCCCCTCCCACTGTACGTTCTGATGTTTTGACTAAAATGTTGTCCTTCCTTTGTATTTGCCAAAAGCAAATCACGAAGGAACTCTGGTGGATATTGCAAATGTGGAAGTCTCGCTTTTCCTTGACCACAGCGAAGATTGAAAAGCGGATTCCTTCCGTTAGAAAAAAAGAAGTCCCCTCCTATAACCACAAAATTGCATTGCAATGATGGGCAATATGTGTGATCGTAGGGCAAACTACGCCTGTTCTTGAAAACGCTATGATCGCAAACGGGGCCCTTTATGTAAATTGGTCTGACTGACAGGCAGCAACAAAGACAATATCTGAGCTATTTCGCGAAGAAGTTGAATTGAATTCAGTACTGAAGCTACAGCGAAACATGATAGGTTATCTCAGCTTCAGTGTCGCCGCTGGTTCTGATCCTGATGGGCCCAAGGACGAATGTTCACAAATGGTCGCGAAGACTGCTGTGCCAGATTGATTCCAAGCAACTACTCGTCAGGTTAAATGGGCAAAGATGGAATACGATACGAAGAGATGCGTCAACTCAATTCAGTTTCAAGAGCAGCCTCCTCTAACGGTTAGTAATGAGTAACCGCTTTATCGGGAACAGGGTTTGCCAACGTTCAATGTCATAGTCTCCCATCAACCTGATACTGCGTGGAAACGGACATTGTTCAGAAATTGGATGCTTGCAAAAATTGGCAGTCCTATCAACGGGACATCGGGGATGTTGCTGATCGAAGCGGAAGTCTTTGCAGGAGCTCATCGGGCCATGTTGTTCGCCTTTTCTTCATGGTACTTCTCTACAGTTTTATCGTCGCCACCTGTGCTGTCGCGATCACGTTGGCGCAATCGCCAAGGACAGTTCAGTTGAACGATAGCCGTATTTTCTCAGCGAGTTTGAATTCCGGCGAACTGCATCACTTTTATTTCACAGCAGATGGATCATCTCCTCCATCGCCGTTCGAGGGCGGCAAACAGGAATCACCTCTTTATTTGACATTGACTAGTTGTTCACAACCTATACCGCCTGCTGATTTTCGAGGCGAAATACCATCATTAGAGTTGTTCTTATCAACATCGAATGACAATACTCTACCCGCACCAGGTAGAGGCATGCGTGTTAATGACACACATCCAGGAAGAGTTGCTTGGAAATCAAGTGGGAACGATGTGTGGATCGGTGTTGTAGCGCCAACGCTGAATAACAACTGGAGAGGCAATTGGACTTATGAGATTGCAATATCTACAATGCGTAAAACATCTCAGATTCTGGTGTGCTCATGCGTGATCCTAACTTGCGTTTTTATTAGAGTGGATGCATCCTCTGTTCTTGTCCGCCAAGGAGCAAGACGATCAGATACCCTCGATGACGTTGGATGATACCGATAGTACACATGCCCTTTTCCTTACCAACGCTTTCACATCCAGTCAAGCGCCTAACGTTTCTGTCATCTTCACTCTGGGTGTGCCGAGGGAACTTTCTTATTCATTATGCGCCATACGGCCTTATCAAGTGCCTAATTCGACGTTAAATGTTACATCTACTACGCGTGGTCCTTCGAACAAACAGCGACAACAAATCATGGTGTCAAATCTCTCAAACAGTACTGTTTACACAGCTTATTTTGTACAGCAGCAGGATACTCAGCGCTTGGGGATGGGCCCACCCATTGAGGTTGCGACAAAAAAAGATCCAAATTGTCAATTAATCTACAACCTGGGTTTCTGTGACCAGGTTGCGTACAGTGTACCAGCAACAGGCAATGATATCTGGAATATCACAATAAGTTATGATGAACAAGCCAAAAAACTCTTTGCACCGTTTGACCGTGCCTTGTCCCAGTTCAATTGCGAGACGACACAGTATTCACTGGTGCGTAATTGTACCGACTGCTACAACGACTATAAACGATGGCTCTGTGCGGTCAGCATTCCACGTTGTACAGCAGCCAGCCCGATCGATCAAATCAATTATCATCCTGCAGCGGCTACTCGTCGTATTAGTGGAGGAGACTCGCGGAATCCATGGGTGGATGAGCAATTTGATGTGAAAGAATGGACGGAGATGTTGCCCTGCATTGATCTTTGCTATCGTGTCGTCCAGAGTTGTCCTCCATTTTTACAGTTCTTTTGTCCAGAAGGTGATCTGGCATGGTTACAGTATGGATACTGGCAGACTGGCAGGCTGGAATCCAATCGTAGCGTCATTGACTACAGCATCAATAATCCTACCTGCAACCGTGTGGGACTGAATACGTCGCTGCTGGTTATTAGCAGAGCAACCGATCGCCTTATTCCAAATTTAGCATCTCTACTGATACTTTGTACATTATGGCTTCTTCTTCTTTTATAAAGTTCCATTCAGTTCTGCAAAGTAATCATATGGCACTAAAAAATTGAAATGATTTCTAGTGAGATGATTCTGTCGTCGTCGTCATCGTCGTCATCGTCGTCGTCTAGGTCATAAGCTCCGAATTATTCCGGCCAGATTCATGTGCATTTCAACCGGTTTCACGTTGCACACATCCCAGGGACGAAAATTCAAGCTTCTCGTTCCATGGGAAAAAAAAAAAAAAAAAAGAAAAAAGGAGATAAACTGTACCTAGAAAGCTTCTCTTCAGGGTCTCATGGTTAAATCCCACTTATGTTCTAAAAATGAAATTGGCAGCAAACTAAATCAGCCTGCCAGAAACCGTCATCCTAAAAGAGGAGACTGTCGCATCACTACACGTGAGACGATCCCTTCCAAATGTTTTCATTTTCTTCCCTCTTTTTCGCTATTGCGAGCAGATGACGAAACAAGGAGGTAGAGAGACGGCACAAATTCTTTGGTAAACTGGAATACAAGATGATGAAATGTAACAAGTTACACCGCCCAAGGCTTTTTTAAATTCTCATTTGGTTTGTCATAATAAACATTGATTCTGTGCCAGCTTGAGCTGGGCTTATGCCGCGAAATGTTTGTTCAGTAACCATAAGTAGATGAAATCTCGATGTACATCAAACCCCACCGAGCTATAGGATGGCTACAAGTGTTGACTTGTATGTCGATAAATCAAGCTGTAGGTTTTGGACGGGGTAGTAGTTATGCGGTCGCAAGTGTTCAGTTGATTGATTGATTTCAATCTTATCATAGGAGAATTCATAAGCGGATCTTCCATTTTTGTCAACTTAGCTTTTTACCCCCTTTTCGCCCCAAACCCTCTCTCTTAAAAAAGTCGTGTGAGAAAATAAATTTTCCGATTTGGTATGATGTACACAAAGCAACAACTTCGAGGTCACCTGGTATCGGGTTATTGTCATTGCTACCTGGTTAGATAGGTGTTTTTTAGAAGCAACATCGCTGAAGAAATCTAAAAACAGAAACCAGTCTAAAACCATGCTACGGAGTTGCCGAGGGTGTCCGTGCGGATTAAAGTTTAACAAACATCAACTATTATTATTATTATTATTATTATTATCTGGCGGTCTTTTTTCGTTACTCGGAAAGAAAAGGGCAACAAGCCGACTTCTTAGAGTTATACACTCCGACGCACATTTCGTTCCATAAGCGTTAAGTTGCGTGGTTTTTCTGCCTAATTTTTTTTCAACCCGATACAATTCTGGGCTGACAGGGTAGATCCGACCATGTGGTTATGAAATATCAGAAAAGAAAAGAAACCAAAAAAATTTAAGCTTCAGGCAATATCCGGGGTGCAGCTTTATGATTGGTGCATTGTTACAGTTTCCAGAAAAGGTGCTTCTCCCTCAACTGTATATAAATTGTTCAGTGAAGTTCCCATCCTTCACCCACACAAAAAAAAACCTTTTTCCTTCTTTCTTCATGTTCGCTTTTTACCGAGTCAATAACGATATCACTCCAACTAAAAAACCCAAAGCAGTAGTGAATCAGAAGGCTTCTACTGTGTAAGTTTTATCTACAATCTTGAAAACGGCTGAAAACTAAATAAATCTCTTTCGTTTCAGCAATAATGATGGTATTTTTGTTACAACAAAGAAGACACACAATATAAAGACCACCATCCAACACTGGTAAGATGATGATGATGATGATGATTGATAAATGATAGCAAGTGTTTAACTAGAGAGTATAGGGAATTAAGAAATCTCATCCGATGTCCCACTTCAAGTACACTCATCCACCCTTATAAGGATTCTCTTTTTTCTGTAAGTCGTTTTAAAACTTAAGCTGAGTGAAAATCTGACCCTCTCTATCTATCTACTCAGTATAATCCGAAAACGGGTGATGACACATGTATTCATCCTGATCTTCCATTTTCTCCAACTTGTCTAGACACTGGGTAAATAATAAAAAAATGGGAAAATGAATTGGATGTCCGAACTCACGCGGAATTGAAATGATAGGTTCGGCTTCGTTGCTCTAGCCGGAGCCAGAGGTGCCGCCATGGTCAGAAAATTGACAGGTGATTGGTGAGGAAATAAATAGACTACTCTCTATACAATACTTTCTGTTACTGACCCAGCAAGTCATCAAGGTCGAGGGAACTGAACACCGGACCCGGAATGAACAACGCCATCAGCCTCTCCTGTTATGGTGATAACGAATATAGGATGACTGTTTGTAACAATGATCACACCGTCAAAATTTATTCCCTACCCAACTTGGAAAGATTGGCAACATTGAACATGCCCTCCCCTATCAATCATGGTAAGAAGAAGAAGAAGAAGAAGGAGAAAAAGCGAAATGGCCCTCTGGGGTTGGTATCGATGTTCATCTTGCTTTGTCTTTTGCAGCATCCACCAGTCCAGATGGCCGTAAAATGACATGTGTGAGTGACTCTGGAGATGTGTATCTGTACGATATCCGGGCATCGGAATATAATCAGGTGGCTACAATGAAAGGTAAGCAAAAGGGAGAAGGACAAAAGACATGAACACCTAAAAATCTTCATTAGCCTCAAACGAAGCTGCGCAATGTTGTGCATGGAATCAATCTTCCGAACTTTTCGCTGTGACCAGCCAGGATGGATTTGTGAGTGTGTGGGATATTCGGCAATCACAAAAACTTTGTCGGCTGGGATCTGCCGAGGTAAGGTCTCCTGAAGAAACAAAGCGAGATATGTGGTTAAAAATGAGAAACCTATTATTATTATTATTATTATTATTATGCAGACACGAAACACAAGAAAAGCAGCACGTAGTGTACAATTTAGCAAAGGCCCATTGGATTTACTAGCATACACAGAGGTATGTACCACAAGGAAAAAAAAAAAGAGGGAAGGATTTTGTTGCTCAAAAGCGTTCGCTTTATGTAGCACGTATCACACATAAACATTGTCGACACGCGAACCTTTGAGTCACGTCAAGTCGTACGACTTTCACCACCGGAGATGGACTACCATATTGCCGGTTTTTCGTTCTCTCCCGATAACAGGTCGCTCTTTGTCGGTAAGCAGCAACATTTGTCTTTTCTATTTTATGTCTAGACGAACTCACACTGGGGAACTTGCAGGTCTGGAAGATTCTTTAGTGGAACTTGCTGTGGATGTCAACAGTCGCCGACAGTTTGCGGGCGGACGTATTTCTTGCCTCTAAACCCTCTCTCTACCTTATCACACCCTTTTTCCTTTTTCTTTGCATTTATACATAATTCTCATTCCTGCATCTTTTTATCGCCCTTCTTTTTATTTTCAGTCCTTGACTGATCATCGTAATGCATTTTGTATGAATAATGGACTCCTAACTTTTGAAACGTTTCTTTTTTTTAAAAAAAATGCTGCATAAACGATGGAAAATCTGTAACCTTATCTACTTGCAGCTTTTAACAGAAAAACTGTCTCCTATTTTGCATCCATTCCGTCTAAGCAAACCCCATAAAAGAGTCTTTTTGCAGAAAATCGCTCATGCTACAGTGGCAACGAGAAGTTTGCGGCATGTTGCTCCTGGGAACCCAGATGACGAGCCAAATTGATCACAATCATTTTCCTCTTTTTGCTCCACATCTTCGTACTTTGTGTGACAATGTGTGTCACAAACACGACGCTAGTCTATCCAGCAAATTCTTTGGACATCCCTTGTTTCTTTACCCTGCAAATATATTCAGCTTATTGTGCATAGCACATACTGCTTTATGAATTGTGCTGTTAATAATGGGTTATAACTAACCGCTTCGTCTCGTCTCCCTCTTCATCGCGCAAGCCTCGTTTGGTTCTTGTCTGTAATTCAACTAGTTATTTGACAAATGAGCAAAAGTCTTACGACGCGTGTGTCGATAGACATCAAAACGGACTTGCTCAGAACCATCAGTCGTGGGCCCTCATTTCCAATAAAATGTCTGTTGGCAAGTTACCAACGTAAAACAGGCCACAAAGTCCTGCTCTCTCTGTTCGTGTCACAAAGGAACGAGACTAAGGAAACGTGCTAGATCATCTGAAAAAGAGAGATCTATTCTTTTGTAATCAGTATTTCGGAAGCAATATTTATTTTTCCGCATCAAGACGGCGGTACGCTGTGGAGGATATCACTCTATTTGTAGTATAGATCCGTGTGATGCAGATCGTTATGACCTATTACGGTACATGTTTCATCGGCCTAGGCTCGTGCTCTACATCGGTTATTTTTATATACACACATTCGATCGTCAAAAAAATATGTTTCTTTGGAAGGCCTTATCTTTTAGCCCACATTATTTTTTTTACAAGTTGGTTGGGCCAAAAAGCAGCAATGCATTTGTTCTGAAGGAGGCAAACAGGTCTTTTTTTTTTGTTAAGCACGGATGGGGCTAATGGAGTAAAAGCACACCCAATCACTGCTGACTTTATTTCTGACGTGGGCGTAACCCAATCCGATTTTTTTTTTTTTACCTTCTTGCAGTTCCCCAGGAATAAGTTACGCTGTTTTCTCCGCCTAAGTAATCTCATGTTCAGCCGACCTGCCAGCGAAGAGACAAACAACACTGAAGAGCTCGAGGATGGATCTCGCAGTATTCTTCTTGGCATTGCCTCCCAGCTGACGAAAGGCATGGACTTGGTAAGAACTGTACCTTTTTCTGATTCGTTGATGGCTGATCCATCTTTGACAGCAACGAGTGACATTGCCGACGTTTGTTCTGGAACCACGGAGTATGCTGGAACGCATTACTGACTTCATGTCTCATCCTGATCTTATTCTAAAGTAAGTTGCTGTTTTTTTTTCGGCTGCCGAGACATTGATTCGCCTTTCAAAGTGTGGGAAAAATCGACGATCCACTCGAGCGATTCATCGCTGTGGTTCGTTATTACTTATCTGGATGGCATATTAAACCAAAGGTGAGATTGGATAGCTAAAAAAAAAGTGTGGGGCGTTTGATCCTTACTCGGATATAGGGCGTTAAAAAACCCTATAACCCTGTGTTGGGCGAATTCTTTCGGTGTCGTTATCAGTACCCCGACGGCACCGAAGCTTACTATATTTCTGAACAAGTATCCCACCATCCACCTATTTCCGCCTATTTCTATACCTGTCCCGAGCATCATCTCGTTGTGGCCGGAGACATTCGACCCAAGTCACGATTTCTAGGCAACAGCGCAGCGACGTTGATGCAGGGCGCTTCTCATATCATCCTCACCGACAGACACAATGAACGTTATGACATTGTCATGCCCAATGTTTACGCGCGAGGTATCCTGTAGGTTTATTACTATTATTATTATTATTATTTTAGTGTGAGATGAACTGAGTTGATCAACCAATGTATCTCTTGGTAGATTCGGAACAATGACACTAGAGCTTGGCGATAGCTCGACTGTACGATGCATCACAAGCGATTTGACGTGTGAACTAGAATTCAAAACCAAGGTAAAAAAAAATTATTTCACCCTAGGAGATAGGGAGAGAGAGATACAAAAAAAAAAAGATAAACAGCGGATCATTTTTTTAGGGGTTCTTTTCCGGTCAATGGAATTCAGTTGTAGGCAAGATAAAAAAAGAATCTACTCAGGAATTACTGTGTGAGATCAGTGGCCAATGGTCCAATGAGCTTCATATCAAGGATTGCAAGGCAAGCCCAACTCCTTTTGTAGTGTCTAGACATGCATGAACTAAACATATTTGGAAAATAGACATCCAAAAAGGATCTGTTGTTTGACGTTAAAGCATCTTCGATCTTCCCAAAGACGGTGGCTCCGGAAGAAGAACAAGAAGAACACGAATCGAGACGGTAAGAGAAAAAAATTGCATCATTTCTTATAGTGCCGACGTTAAAACTGACACGCTGTGATAAAGTCTTTGGCAGAAAGTGACTACGGGCATTAAGACCCGTGACCTAGATACCGCCACGCAGGAGAAGTCAAACATTGAAGATACACAACGTCACAATGCTCGGGTGCGAGAAGAAGAAGGTGTTGATTGGCATCCACGCTATTTTGATGAGGACAATGATGATTATCGATTCAAGGGGCTTTCTCAGTAAGTCATTTATCCATGCATGGTCGCTGAATCGCAGAGCTCTAACACTTTGATAACAGCGTCGACTACAACGATGTCGCAAAGACGAAAGCGTACATGGAGAAATTTATCTTTGAAAAACATCCTCTGTTAGAAAATAGCAAATGATAAAAGAAAAAGGAAAAAAAATTGCAAAATCTTTACAGTTTCAATGCTTTTTTACTCGAGCCTTGTGTCTTACAGACCGGAACCTGATTATCTGATCTGGAAACCTTAGAGACGGTACAATTAATAAATGCTATTGATAAGGTAATCTAACCAACCCATGATTGCATGATGGAGGGGATGCTTAAGACAACATGACAGTTGACAGATTCCTCGGATAGGTCCTGTAACAGCACTAGTAGTAGCACAGGGGGATAAGTGAGGAGGACGGGAGAAAAGGAGATTTCCTTGAAAACCAACGTTGTGTGTATTCGTTCGTAGGAATGATGTGAATAATTTTAACTTGATCCTTCTCAAAAACCCAACGATCCAGGATTTGTCGGCACGTTAACTGCACGGTCTATTCAAGGTTCTCTCTCTATCTGTTGTTGGACAACGTTCAGATCAAGTGCGCATATTGACATAGGCTCCGCACAAACAGAGCAACTGGATATAATTTTTTTTTCTTATCTTTCGATCCATGCATCTTTTTGTGTTGCTCAACATTAAAATACATTGTCAAATCGAACCTACCAATGCATTGTGGGTTAAAAAAAAAAAAAGAAAAGGTCGCTCCTCCTCCTCTCCCCTTACAAACGAAACTTGAATCCCAGCTTACACGCGCGGCCAGCCAGCCCGGGAAAAAAAAGTCCGCGACAAATCATTTACCTGTAGAAAAGGGTTCTTAGTTCGCTGTCTGTCATTTCGCCAAGGAAATAGATTGAATCTGATAGGTTTATTGGAATAATTTATGAAGCGGGGATGAGTTGGGGAGCACGTTCAATCCTGGGATGGTAATCAAAACGTGCCATTGATTCGCCGCCGTACCTTACCCTCACCCTCTCTCTCTCTCTCTCTCTCTGTCTCTCCTTTCCCGCTGATGTAGGTTACCTGACAACAAACCAATCACTGAAAAGAATATTAGAAAATAAACGGTATACCTCTATTTTTTCGAAGTTGGATAAGAGACATACTAGCTATAGATGGCAAAAAATGACATTGCAAAGAGATAAGTATCATCATCATCATCATCGTCATGCAATTTGAGCTGCCGTTTTATTAAAAGCCCGCGCAAATGTCATGTGCTTCCCTGGATGAGTCCAATCAAGAGCTGTTCCCCTTCTTTCTAAACAGTGAATTTCATCTTCGGCCATGACCAATCCCACTGATGCGGCGGAAGGCGTAGCACATAAGCCAACGATTTCTTTATCTCCTGCAGTGTCTGCCTTTCAGTTCAAGCCTCAGACAACCGCCCGGTCCGAAGGAGACCAGGGACGCTCGCATTCACCACCATCACAACAACCTCGAAGCACCATCATCAAAGATGGGTATGTGTACAAGGATGAGGTGGTGATCCTTGACCAGGAAAAAAAGGAAGAATTACTCAAAGTTGGCACGATTGGTTTGGAAACCGAGTGGACGTTTTGGTATGACAGGTAAAGAAAAAAAAAGAAAGCAACGAAACAAAAAAAAAATGTTCCTTCCTTTTTTATATATTCATATAAAAAAGATATGTGCCAAATCTACCTGCATCCGAATATGAGGCGAATTTACAAGAGATTTCAACGGTTGGATCGGTTCAGGTGCGACAAAGACTTCATACTTTTGGAGGAACTTTGTCTGACAAACCTTAGAAATTTTGGTCGGTGTATAACAATATTGATGGACCAGAGAAGCTTGGATTCCGCAGCAATCTCCACTTTATGCGCAAAGGCATCAAACCAATCTGGTAAGAAACAAAGCTTGTCCGCCTCCTCTTTGTCTTGTTCTTAAAGAAATGAAATTCATCTTAGGGAGGATCCTCGAAACGAGTACGGTGGTTCCTACAATTTCAAGATCCCTAAGCATCATTCACCTATGGCTTGGCGTGATCTTTTGGTTTTATTAATTGGAGAAAAGGTAGAGAGTTGGATAGGTGACACTGTATGTGGTGTATCCGTCTCCTCGCGACAAAATTGCGATAATTATCAGATTTGGATGGCACATGGCAACCATACCGCCCAGGATGTTCATGTCCGAAATCAACTGGCTGAATTATTGAAACCTGCTGAGATCCAGTCCTTCTATTTTAAAGGTAAAAAAAAAAGAAATGATGACCAGCAACGAACCACGATTCATCCTCTTGTTGTGGTAGTTCATAAAAATCATGCTGCCTTTCAAAAGGCAAAGGACAAGTCATCGTGGCAAGAGGAGACGAGTACCCTGCTCAAGGGTACACCCCTTCTACGACCAACAGAGATGCGGCGAAAAATTACCGAGGAGAGCATCGAAAGGGTTGTGGCAGATATTGAACGGTTAAGCATGAAGCACAAGGAAAAACAACGGGTGATGATGAATAGTAGCATTAATAATAATGAGCGATAATTTGTACAATAAGGTGCCCAGAACTACACGCGCAAACCTCTCTCCCCCTCCATACCCATTCCTCTCCTCTCTCTCTCTCTCTCCCGTCAACACTAAGAAAGAGTTTACACACATACAAAGAAAAAAAAAAGACATGACATGTTTGTCCGACCGACTGCTCAACTGACTACGTAGATACTGTGAAGAAAAAAAAATCATGACAGCGGGTTTGCCCGCGCATGAGCGGCTGTGTGATATCTCAACGATTTGGCATATGTCTAAGCCACACATTGGGTCGCTGTCGTTGCCCCTGTAGGCTTGCTGCTTATTTCATTCATCCATTACCCAACGAAATCATGAGTTCGGTCTCTGTCATTGAAGCCAAATTAGAAACGGAATCAAAAGCCTTTCAGAAATTACAAAAAGGTTGTCACTGCTGTTGTCTCATGTCAAGACTAAGCTTCTCGTGACAGAACTTGCCAAAGTGATAGAATCTAGACAACGCCTCGATTCACAGCAACAAGAAAATGAACTCGTGAAGAAGGTAAAACAAAATTATCTGACCAAGTAGTCAATTCTCTTTCATATAACACGTATCATCGCGTAGGAATTTGAACATCTCGAAGATGAAGCCAACATCTACAAGTTGATCGGACCCGTGCTGGTTAAGCAGGACAAAACGGAAGCATCGACCAATGTCAAGAACAGACTGGATCTCATCACCGGCGAGATGTAAGTATAACAGAACATCATGGTCTTAGTCCGGCTTACACAAAAACTGTATAGCAAACGCGTGGAAGGCCAGTTGAAAGATTTAACAGAAAAATCCGAGAAGAAGAAGAGCGAGGTAAAATGGGACTCTCTAGCTTAGTTTGTATCATTCATCATCATTCTTGTGGTAGATTGCGGAACTGCAGATGCAGTACCAACAGCTGATCAGTGCCAAAAAGTAGAAAAAAAAAAGAACAGGACAAAAGGAAAGCGCATAATGACACATTTTATTTTATTTTATTTTTTGCAAATTGAAATACCAACGCTTTGCGGATAACTGCAATATAAGAGAGAGAGAGAGAGAGAGAGAGAGAGAGAGAGAGAGAGAGAGAGAGAGAGAGAGAGAGGAAATATAAAAGAGTAGCATTGGTAGCGGGTAACCGAGAATGAAGTAAAGCATGTGATTGTTTGTTTGTTTGTTTGTTTTTTTTTTGCCCATGCATCACTTAGTTTGACGTGATCTTCTTTACTTCGACGATATCAGCTTCTGAGTAGGTAAAGGCCGTCTGCTCTTCTTCGTCTTCTTCTTCCTCCATTTCTTCGTCCTCTTTCGGCTTCAGCTCGAACTTGCCAGATTTGTTTTTCTTGGGGGAGAAACCAGGCAAATATTCTACAGTCAATGACCGACTCTCACGGTCAATGGCTAATAGATACACTTCCTACAATAACAAGGTGGTACGTGAGATTTGGGGGGAACTCTATTTTAACAATTCATGCCATACTTTCCAATCCGTTATCTCGGGGGTATACATGGCCGATAATTGGAAGAGCTAAAGTAAATATCGGCTTAAGTAAATAAATCGGAAATCGTAAAGAAAACAAGCAGCCATTTTACTTTACCTTGATGGCAAGATGATCACCAACATTAAGTTCAGGTGCTGTCATACCGAAAGATAAATAATCATCATAGTTTCGCGGAATTGACGAGGATTCTACTGGTGCAGGCTGCTCTTCTACGAATTCAAACTGTTCTGATGTTTGCACTGTTTCGTCCATCTCCATGACTGAGTTATCCAAAGGTTCGTCATTATGCATTTTTGCATAAACGATCTGCGCATCATGGACTGGATACTTGCGCTTGTTTGACATTGTATGATCAACAGGTGTTCCATAAGCGGCGTCATAGCTGGTTGTAAAGGCCGTTCCGTAGTCCTCTGTATACGCATCTTCTTCCTGGGGTTCCGTTGTTTGAACAGCGTTTTCTGCTGCTTGTTCATCCGTGAAATGAACGTGCTTTCGTGTCTTCCCAATTTCTTTTAAGAAATTCTTTTTCTTGTTTTTGTTCTGCACGACATAGTGTTGTGGTTCAATTTCTGTTGTCATTTCCCACCCAGTACTTATTTCCTCCTCTGGATAGTCTTCGGATGCTTGGACTTCATTAACGACTATGTCTTTATCAGCTTTGTATAGACTTTTCATGAATTTTCTTCGAGCATTACGTCGCTGCGTGCGTTTTGAACCTTGAAATGGCGGCGTAGTCTGTGCCTTCTTAGGCTGTTCCTCTTCCACTGATAATGATGATGATGCTTTCTTTGAATCCTCAGGCTTTTTCTTTTCTTCTTCTTCTGCTACGGGTGTTTTCTTCGGCTTGGTTTTTTTTTCTTTAGATTTCTGGGATTTTGGTTTCTCTATTGCTGTTTTGCTCGGCTTGTTCTTCTCGCTCTTCTCCTTGTGTTTTTGTACTTTAGCAGGCTGTTTCTCTACTGCCTTCTTTTCTTTAGATTTTGTTTGTTTCGTCTCCTTTCTTTCAAGCTTTTCTTTCTTCTCAGCTTTCTTTTTCGTTTTAGGATGTTCGTCTTTGGGCTTATCAACTCTTTTCTTGCGAGGCTCTTTTCTGGATTTCTTTCGCTCTTTCTCCTCCTCCTCTGGCTCAGGAGCTATTGATTGATATACATGAGACACGCCGTAAATTTTACGGATAGAAATAGTATTATTACCTTTACGTTTCTTCGATGCACACACCTCCTCCGGCGTCACACGTTTATGGATCCTAGAAGAACAAATGTTATGCACAGACCCAATGATAGTATTATTATTACTATTATTTGCTCTTACACAATATGGTCGGCTTCACGCAATAACTCTCGGACAAGGGAGGTCGGCCGCAGCTCAAATCCATCCATGGTGATCGTGACATCCGATGCTTTCTTCGCGATGGAAAGCTCACGCACGATCCTCCTTGTTAAATGATGGATCGTCAGCTGGGTTGACTGATCCTCCTGCAGTTCGCAATCATTGATCGCAAACCAACAATGATGCTTAACCAAAGGTTCACATGTAGATACTTTCAATCGCATATTGCAGAAGAAAACACAAAAAAAAAGAACGTACAAGTTATACCCTCCCGAAGTCACAACGGAAGACCTTGATCGAAATCTTTTTTCTCTCTTTTTCTTGTGATTGACCTGATAGATGGTTGTCTACAACCGCTAGCTTCTATAGTACGGAAACTGGGCATCAACTTTATTAACATATCCGTATCGCAAATGATAACTTTGAGTTAGGTTAGCTTACACAACTTATCCCGGACACAGTTCTACAGTTGATCCCAAGACTAAAATAGATGTCCACATAAAAGAATGCCCTACTTTCACGAACAAGAACAACTGGTAAACGGCTTGGTTATGATAATGGTAAATATAATATATGCGTTTTTATTGCCTTTTCGAGGACCCGGCCAGGGCTTAAAAATATATATAATTTTGAAGTGATGCAATTTTATATGTAAAACATTGTATGTACAATCAAACTACTACTCATCAGTATGCTTAAACTCACACAGATCTCCATCACGGCAGCCTACGGCCGATCGATAAAATCTACATACACGCGCGCGATTTCTTACTGGACCGCCGCCCTGGCCTTCAGCCCCTCGGCCTCGCCAGTTACGTCCACGGGCACCGCCACGAGCAGCGCCACGAGCAGCGCCACGAGCAGCAGCACCACGGAGAGTTCCACGAGCGCCTCCACGGACATTTCCACGAGCACCACCGCGTCCACCTCGAGCATTCGGTTTCTTTTTCGCTGGATTTGCGTTCCATGACATGATATCCTATATGGCACTCAACGTTAGATCCAAATTGACGACGACGTATGGGATCATACTCAGTACCTCATTAATCATCACTTCACCCGTAGGTTGAGCAGACGTATCTGACATGATGTTTGATGATTTGTCCGTAACGTTACTCATGGGCAATACACCAATTTTTTGTAATGATTGAATTAACCTATAGCAAAAAAAGAAGTTACAGGATGATCGTTCCTTTTTTTTCTTTTTTTTTGTTTACGTACTCCGGAGAAATGAAGGGTTGAGGTTTTTCTTCTTCAGCAGGTTGGAAAACTGGTGTTTGTGGTAGGGGTTGTGGCGTTTCGGGTGGTACTTGATAGCTTGGGTAAATATCATCTAGTTCCATTGCCGTTGTATCCTCTAACGGAATGATTCGGCAATGATCGTTTGAAACTGCAATTTCTTCAGGCTCTGCTGGAGAATATGGAATATGCTGGATGTTTGTATAAATTTTCGCAAGTGATGTGCGTTCCCGCGCTGATTGGATCTTTGTTTCTTCTGTTTCCACATGATAATGGATGGTAACGTCACCAGGAATTAAGATGCGTTTGGGAGTGTACCAAGCTATCTGTGGCCGTAGATTCCAATTGGACGAGGCGCGGCATTCCTGGATATCAATACGCATAGGATCACGGCGGGGTTCGGTAGGTCCAGTATCCTATAAGTCCGTGTGGTAAGTAAAAGTTTATACAACAGCATCTCAAGCTCCTTTTCTTTTTCAATTCTTACAATGTTCCATTCGTCTGGATCTTTTTCATATTCTCGAACTTCAACTAAGCAGTAGTCGGGTGCAAACTGCACGCGTTTGCTCCGTTTCTCACTTGGTACAACAGATGAAGTTTTCGTATGCGATTGATTATTAGGTTTTTTCCATTGATCTAGAATGCTGGCTAGTGAAAATGTTGTCGCTGGTTTTGGCGAGGATCTATATCTCTTTGAATAAATAATGATGTATTGTAGAAAATTCATGGTAGCATACTTGGGTGCAGGGATAATTCTTGTTTTTTGTGGTGCTGTTAAACTACTAAAAAATGCTGTATTCGTGATCGCTTTCGGTTTTGGCGGGGGATCTTTTTGCAATGCCAATCGAATCGGTTTTTTTTCGGCTCCCGTATTTGGTGCGACATCTATATTATATATATATATATAAAGAAAAGAAGATTCAGAGGTTTAGTTCCATGGGATTCATAAAATTCTCGGAATTTTTTACCTGGCTTATTATCCGACTCGGTACCAGGTTCTTTGTCACTAGAGAATGAAAAAAAGTCAGTCAGTCAGCATGATACCTATGTAAGTATTATTATTATTATTATTTTACCTTGTGTCTAGCTTGTCATCTGAGTGATAAACAAATGAACAAGTTTTTGGGTTAGCAAAAAATGATTTGGTGATCCGATTTCGCTTACTTCTCGGTATAAGTCGTCGCCAATTATCCATAAGTTGATCGATCCGCGCATCCAGTGCTTGATCACCTGAGTATACTAAAGTTAGCATTCCAATAGAATAATATTATGCGCTGCATACCCTTCTTAAGTGCGAACTTTTTTGCAAGTTTCACAATACGTCCGAGTTTGTTTGATTTTAAAGTGTCATAAGTAAATGGTAGGTGATCAAGTACCTATGAACAAGAAGAAGAATCAGTATGCAAAAAAATAGGTAAATCATACGATGAATAGATAATTTACATCAATTATTTTCTTGACCATGTCAGGATCCCATGCCCTTAAAGCACAGTCCAACCACGTGTACAATGTTTGACCTGTTCTTGGTATCTTTGCAAAGCTAAAACAAAAATAAATCACAGGTTCTATTCCTGTTTCTTGTTCCTTTTTTTTTTAACACGAACCTTTCTAAAAAGGCCGCATTTTGTGAATGTTGTAAACTGTTCAACATAGCGACACGCATATCATGACGATCTTCTTTTGACATCCATTCCACAAAATGGTCGATTTCGATTGCTGTTTCAAGTCTGTTCAATGTGGTAAGATCACCATTGCAATCAGTCGAAGTAGGGTTGAGTTCATTTGTATGTTCAACAGTTTGCTGCTGATTGGTGTTATTCGTCATACCCATAGTAGTAGTAGTACTAGCAGTAGCAGTAGCAGTAGCAGTAGTAGTAGTAGTAGTAGTAGTAGTAGTAGAATGCTCAATACTAGGGTTTTCGACGGCATTGGAGCCTAGTGTCATTGTAGGGTTACATGACAAAGGCATATTAGACATGGAGTCATTTTGAGAATTTAGAGTTTGTTGCGCGAATGCAGGTGAAACCACTGTTGGTTCCACAATGGAATTTCTGTTAACATCCTCATTGGAAGCATCAGCTTGAGAAGGATGCGTGAAGATAGAATTTGAAGATATAGTTCGTTGTTGTTGTTGTTGTAACCATGACTTGACCTATACCATCAGATTTAATTCAATTAAATAGATATGTAACTATCTTACCGATGCTGTATTAGAACCAATAGACTTTGCCACTTCTGTTATCTATTTTTTTTTTCATTGTCATTAAACATTGATTGCCCTATATCGCGTACCTGTTCTTCTGAGGGCTGATGAATTTGGTTAAATTTGATTTGCAAGTAGTTCACTTGCTCAGGAGTAAACTCCTTCTGGGTTACAAAATCTGGTAACAGATAACAGTTAATGAGACAAACAAATTTCTCTTCTCTAAAAAAAAAACCCTTCGCATTTAAAAAAGAAAGAAAAAAGGAAGGAAAAGGAAAAGAAAGAAAAAAGGAAATTTGGGGTTTCAGTCAGGAAAGAGAAAAAAGTAACAAAATCAATAAGGACTAAAGTATTCCTGGTTAAAGATTTTGTGTTCTCTTTCTCTTTCTTGGTTTGTCTGTCATTAAAACAGTCATAAGCCTTTTTGACTAAAAAAAAACTGAAACTCTCTCTTCTTTATCAATGAGCTTCTTTTTTTTTCTTTCTGGCTTTTTGATTTCTTTCCCTTTTTCTCTGTTGGAAAATATAGACTTATGCTTGAATCATTCTTTAAAAAAAAAAAAAAGAGTCGATTTCTTTTTCAAATAGAAAAAGAAAAGTGTTCCAAAACAATGAAACTTAAGACATATCTACTTACCGTTGGCCGGTAATCCCAGTGTTAATAAACTTGAGCTAGGATATGATGTTGACATTTGCAATTTCCCAATACAGGAAAAATAGAAACAGAATTAAATCGGATAACTGAAGCAAAAAAGAAAAAAAGAAGGGAAAAAAGAAGTGTACTAAAAAATTCGTTCATTAAAATAACATTTTTATAGTTTTACCAAATTGATGACGTTATTTCCCTCTCCCACTCCGCGTGACTTGCTTACAAAGCAACCACTAAAAAACCCATCTAAAAAGCTACAGTGATAGACGAAAGAAGTCTATCTCTGACAAGAAATGCAGTACAGAAGTCACCGGATTGTGTTACCATAAAAAAGGACTGGTTCCTTAGCATAAAGTTCGTCTAGAACATACGCTAAATTAAACTTGAGCTGACGTCTCCTAATTGAGATCGGCGGATATACAAAAAGGTTTCAGGTGTGTCTGTCTGGCTTGGTAGTTTCCTTAAACGGTTCTAACAAAGAAGCATGATGAGCTGCATGCACCATCCTTTGAAAAAAAATCACATTCATTTGTTTGACAGCTGATCCTCCTCTTAGGAGTTGCACATGGTCTATCCGTTCGCCTTGAAGACCTTGATTAAATTACGGTTTATGGTTAATCCGATTGTTTCTTTTCAGTGTAACAAGAAAATGAAACATGACGATTTGATGCCTTTGTACTGCGGAACTAACCACACGACCCTTTGGTTGCAAATTCATGGGCAACTACAAGTGTGATCACACATGGCTACCAACCGCTTTGAGATCCTTACGACATATTCTTTTCATTCGCAGCGTTGAAGTCAAGCTTATTATTTTTCGAACGCTAATTATTTCATCAATGAGAGAGGAGAAACATCTACAGATATTTTGTGCTTTGTACATATTCATCGAGTGCCTCCCCTTCCTCTGCGCTTGAATGGCCAGTTTCCATTGGGTAGTCATAGCCATCCGGACGTGGCATATGTCGCTAATTCAATCCAACTTTAGACTTTGTTCCCGCAGCACTCGTCTCGAATCTCACCTTTCTCCTTCTCTTTTTTCCACGTTCTTCGTCACTAAATCCACGATCGCTATCTCTATCAGACTCTCTACGGACGGAATGTCTGCTGTGCCTTTTAGATGTTCGGCTACGCGATCTACGGTGCCTGCTATAAGACGTATCTTCGTCTTCCTTGATAATACCTTCCTCCTCGTCGTCGTCATCTTGCTCATTTTGCTTTTCCTAAAATTCAATTTTCAGTCGCGCATTAGTATAATCTAAGAACTCTACCTTAAGCCGCTTAATGAATTTGTTAAACGCTTCTACTCGGCTCTCTTCTTCCTCAATATCTTGGAATTCTGGGAGGGATTCGGCTCTTGCTCGGATATCCTCCCACGTGGATTCTACACCGATTGCTGGATCAAGACGCTTCAATGCATGTCGAAATGCGTCCATCTTCTTTCGCAGTTTCTTTTCTTGTCTGCGTTTATCCTCCTTCAGCCTGTGTACAGCCTTGTTTTGTAACTAAGGAGACATATGTCAGCCAAACCGTAAGGAAAAAGAAGAGGGGTTCATCCTACTTACATGTTGAAAGATATATTTTATATTATCTTCTGGCACCTTTTGTTCAATTTGATCATCCTTGGATACAATAGCCATATATTCTTCGTACGTAGTATCCACCGTTACTTCAAAGTCATGTTGCTGTCATTGGCAAAAAAAAAAGAGTGAATAACATCACGTCCATTGCCTTCTCCTTCTTCTTCTTTTTCTTACCTTTAGGATGTCATAGATAATTTTCTTTTGTTGGTAAAGCTGCTCATCAAGACTATCCAAAACATCCCGAAACAGATCTAAAGGAGTAGAATCTCGAACGCCCAAAAGATCGAGGTACCTCTTGTCGTTCTGAACGTGGGGATATATCTCTTTCCACATTGTGCGAGCATTAATCAGACGTTGTCCAAGCAATTCATTCAACAACGACTAATTGCAGCTCGTTAAAAAAAAAAAGGCTATCCTTCTCCCTTTGGCTGGCTATAGCTTACCTTGAAACCTTCCCGTGCCTTTCTTTCTCTTCGTCGGCTATCACGCATTCTTTGGTTCAATTCGTCAAGTGGCGCCTCCCATAACTGTCTGCTGTGTTCCTCAAAAACTGATAAGAAATCAAGTAAATCCATGCCTTCAAACGCCTTTGGATCCTCAAATTCTGGTCGACTAGAATAAATGCTCTGCGCTTCCTTCCATTTCGTTTTAAAAGTGATTTCCGGAATGTTTCGTAATAGTTCTGCAAATCGTTCCATGCTACTTTTGCGTAATTCTCGCAGACGATCTTTTTCTCGACGTTGTAGTCCATGTACATATTCTTCAAAATAAATTTCCCTTTGTTTTTCGGGTTTCAGTTGGGTAAAAGCTGGATTGTTGGCAAGAAGTTTAGCTGCGTTTCGGAAACGAGTGTATGGCTTAATTTCCCTCGTATTTTCGAGCATATGAAAGAAAGTCATGCGCTGTTTCGTTTCACGTTCCTCCCGTTGTTCCTGTACTTTCGAATTAGATCCAACATATCAACCGAAGATTAAATACTTGCCCTTTCACGCTTCGCTTCCTTGTCAATAAATGCATGGAATGCTGCCTTTCTCTCCGCAAGCGTTTTTAAAGCTCTGTATAGAGGATGTGTGATAATGGCACGCATTGTTTGTTCCCAAGTCCAGTCGGGTTTTACACCCTGTCAAAAAAAAAAATATTTCAGCATCATCTCCTATCAAATGGCTCCTACATACAGTTTCTTTCAGAAGCTTAGTAAAAGCCTTTTCGGCTTCTTCTCTGGTTGCAAATTCTACGGCTGGAGTCTGGGCGAGTAGCGTAGCGCTGGGTGGAGGTTCGAAACGCGCAAGTTTTTCTATACCAGAAGTGAAGGCAGACATTCTAGAGCTGAAGTGTTAATTAGTAACAGAGAGAGAACAAAAAAAAAAAAGTGGGTTTCCACTTACGCTTCTGCTGCGGCCTTTTCTCTAGCTGCCTGTGCCTTATCCATCAACTCTGACGGGGTGTGAATGTCGGTATACGATCGGATAAAACGTTTACCTTTGAATTCTTGAGGCATTTCCCATACTGTCTCCTTTGTCTGGGAGTTGCTGTAATATTTTTTGCCTTGCGGCGTGGTGTATTCCTTCCAAGGAGAGTTCATCAATGCCTTCTCTTCCGGGGTCAAAAGCTCCTTTGGTTTTTCCCACGTACTCTGTCGCGTCATGGTATTGAACCAGTACTTTCGACCTTCAGCTGTTTGATGTTCTTTCCATGCAGCCTTTAAACATCGTTTAGCATAAATCAGACATCGAATGTGTTACTTACTGCTACAGAAGTAGTTTGATCTGATCCTGAAGAAGATGGAGGGGCTTGCCAAGGCGATCCACCAGCTCCAGGTTGAGTAGGACTATTGTACTAGAGAAGATCGCCACAAGTCATAATAAGTAACAATCACACATCGTTGTTATTGGCTACGTACAGAAGCAGCATTATAGGGTCCTGGCGGCGGTCTGTACATGTTCGCAATTAGCGTATAATCCGTCTGCGACGTGAGGAAAATACAACAATTTTCGTCGGAGGTGAGAAATCTGTGGGCTGAGTTGAGAAAATGTGCCAATCAAAACGGAAGCACTTCTTTCCGGTAAGGAACATAAGGATACAACTATATTGAAAGTTTTTTTTCCCGCTATTGTCCATGAATTCTGCATCGGTCCAAGACAGAGTCTTTCTCATGATCCCCAATTTCTGTTTGAGTATGCGTTAAAGGGGCTTGCGTTGGAAAAAGCCTATAAGATCACTTGATTAGCCTGTTTCTTCATTTTTTCTGCAGCAAGTTTGCGTTGTTGCCGATGCAATGATACAAACAGGTTTATCGTTCTGAGACTCTGTTTATTGAACAACCTCTTGCACCAAATCTAGTCTACATTGATGGAGTGCCCTGTTTGTGACAAGGAAGGAATGTTTTCTGTGCTGCTTGACGACAAGTTTGTCCTAACTTGCCATTCGTTCGAAACAAAAAAGAGGTATTCATGGGGGTTTCTATTTGGATCATTGATGGGATCGTCTTGATCTTACTGATGGGCATGACGATCCCAGCACTGCAAATATTTCAACGTTAATGTCATTCCCGATGCTGTGAAAGAAAGGTTAGGGGCCCTAACTACCAAGAAACGGCTACATGTGTAAATGTGACAGAGCTTGAGTACAAAGAGCTCATATTGGACGGTGATATGCGTCGGCTTGTTGGGTCGAAAAAGCACGTTAGGTCGTTAACGGTCATGTCAGATGCTGCTTACTATGGCAGCTACAGTATTTGGCAGCGTTTACAGATCGGTACGTGGTGATACCTAAAGTTGCCGGCCGTTGTTGGTTACCTCCAAACACTCCTGCATGCAGCAGTGGCACACCTATCCTTGACTGGTAAACATGATACCTCGCTATTGCGAATTCTCCCAATTTTCAGATATAAGCAATTTACTTATTATTGCAATGATACATATGTGTACCCCTCAAACCCTACTCTATAAAAGTCAGCGCTTGCCAAAGTAAGGCGTTAACTCTCGCATATCGTCATTGCATGGACAATCTCATTTTCTGTAAAAAGTGATCCGGGGTTCGGATCTCTTTATGGTACTAGCTTGCTATATATGGTGGCTAAAGCCCTGTACATGGTTGCAAGATGCTGTTGTATACAGCAGAGCGTTCAGAAGATAAGCTGATCTCCCGATGCCACGTACAGAATAATGTACATATTTTACGAGGCTATATATTCATGACGAGATACAGTATGGAGCGCCGGAACGGCTGCCGGAATTCGCTATGCCGAGCCGTGTTCGTACTCAATGATATAAGAACTTCACAGACGAGCGTCCTCAGTACACTTTCTAGAACAGCTAGTTAAGTTGTCTGCCGACGGTCATGTTAGAAAGAACTTTGCTTGAAGCTCTGCTTTCCATCCTCACCTCCAGGTACAATTGGGACGTCGTGGGCTTTCCAGCTTCATCAATTCTCCAGCGACTGGCTCTTTGCTGGAGAGCTTAAAGTAACATGAACGTCTTCTATGAAGTAGTGGACAACTCGTGTGCAGGGAGGTGAGCTCAAAAGTACTCTGGTAATCCGCGAACAGTTAGATTAATTGCACTAAATATCCCGTTGTTTACACCTATGCTAATGCATGATGCATCACACGGAATTCGTTTCAAATATTCATTCTCTCTTCATTAGTTATGAGCAACATACTGCGACTTCTGTTTTTAAGACAACACAAAATGCATATTTAGTACTACATAAAGAAATATGAGATCGAAACGCGCAGTCGCGGTCGATCTATCTGTCAATATCTACTGACGCTGAACAAAGTATGCTTTGATTTCATAACCTAAATTCTTTGTCAGTTCTTTGCAGGTATCTAACGACCTTTTTTTTCAGATGTTCACGCTACCGTACTTCCATATAGGCGCATGTGCGTATCGTCATGGTTGAAGAGCACCTACCTCTCCCCCAATTCTGTCCAGCTGTTCTCATTTGTGAAGAAATACATCGAACGGTTTGAAGAAATCACGGTGGAATAGTCACTACCAATAGTCGTTTTATATTTTTATATATGTAGACATAACAATAGCCGGCCACCATCATTCAAAAGCCCATCAGTTAGTGGTGGAGATTTTGTTAACCTAGCCAAGGTTCCAAGTCCCTACATCTAACGTAGCGAACTATGTTGCACATGAGGTATCCATAAAAGAATAAATTGACACAATTTTCAGAAAGAGTTGACAACTATGCATCCTTTATATCTTGCACGAATCCTTCTATCTTTTCTTTGGCACCAGATTTCATTTCGGTTGCTGAAGAGTCATCACCTTCCTGTGGGGAGTTTAAACGCTCTTGCGTCTTTTTATCTCTTTGCTCCCACATATTTGGTACCTTCACCTTAACAAAGGTGGGGTATACCAGTTTGTCGATGTAAATATTGCGTAACTTGGTCGTGATGAGGTCGGTGAGCTTAGGTATGTCTTCCAGCTTTGTCCGCGAACCGATAAGCGACCGAACGTTCATATCAAGCACAAAGTCAGAATAGGAGGAGATAGCGATATATCGTTCCAATGGTTTCTCTGGCTTAGCTGTCGTTTCTGGAGGATTAATCAATTCAATCGTCAACTAGCAAAATCTTATGAGAAAACGCGATAGCAACAAATCAACTGAACAAACCGTTCCGGAAAATCGAACCACGGATAGCACCAAAGATACAGGTAATGCGGCAAACGCCTGTCGCGGCCAATTCAAGATGACTTGTGTCTCAATTCCAAGCGTGATTTGATCATTGTATTCAAAATCGATTTCCGCTCGCTAACAGAAATGTTAGGGAAAAAAAGAAAAAAAAATTGACGCGCTGAGTTATATTTATACCATGGATCCAATGTCATCTGAAGGCCGTATCCGTGCGCTGCTAAATATGGGAAATTCTTCTCCTAGATTCAGTTCCGTTACATGGATGGGTCCCTGCAAATATATCCGATTAAATAATTGCCTAAAATAACAGGATGCATTGTACCAGGAAATTCGGCCGGACACCGTCATTCAGCACTTCATCGACAGCTAATGTTAGTCTATTATTTATCTGAGCGTCGTCACGGTACTGCATGATAGCCTGAGCAATAAGCACGTTGAGCCAGTCGGTGCTCTCCGGCGGGTGATGGACGACATCGTAATAAGTTTTGGATGTAATGTACGCTGCTGGTAGCTGAGACGCGACAGCGGCACTGGTCCGTGAAGGAGGTGCGCTCGAAAGATGGGAAGGAATGTATCGCTAATGGTTCCCGATCAGCATGTTAAATTATCGCATCGCTGTATACCTTTTTCACTCGCTTTACGTCTTCCATTAAAAGGTATCGTAATGCCAGCACTACGACGACAATAACACTCAGCTGGCCGAGCATAAACCCCTTCACAAAGGAAATGGTGCTGCTGTGCGAACATGAGCTGGCCTCCAATTCCCCCTGTAAGCATTGGAGTAGGTGAGGGCTTAACGTCCCAACGCTGTCTGACATTGTGAGGGACTTGAAACAAACCCGAGTTTGATCTTCATTTTCGAGGCAAATTGGTTTAACCCTCGATACAGTCACTCAAATTTCTTGCACATCTACCGTACACACCATTATCCGACATTTCATGCAAAACCGTGGCACACTGTTCTACGCATCTTAGACAACCGAGGTGAACCATTATCCTGAACCATTTCATTACTTCGATATAGTCGCTAACCCAGGATCCCTAACTAGGAAGTAACTATGCCCTCAGCATCCGCTTTGTCTTGGGCGTGTCCCTGGGAATTCCTGATGTCGATATGCCTGTCGAATGTCTGTCTGGCTTCATACTCTTCCCAGCTCAACTCTTATGGACTGGGTAACCTATTGTTTCTAATCGATCTGTATCGCTAAGATCTTCAACTCGTCAGGATGGGTTGAAGTTAATTAGAAAGTTGAAAATTTCGTTGCTATTTAGGCACGACGGCGTCGTACAAGGGTGAATTGACCGAGAGTTGACGTTATCTGGGGATGACTGCATCTAGTTTCAGTACTGTCACTTATTTGCCTAGAAATCCTCCATTCTTCTTTTAAAGAGAAGTTGTTGCTATTTCTTTTTACCACTCTCATTGTTGTTGTTCTTATTTGGCGTTTCGAGCGATACTTGGGTAGTTTATTTTAGAATAGATCAGAATAGTTTCTCGGAGATACACCAGCCTGGTTTATCTGCCAGTACATTTTTACCTTATACAAGTGCTAGGTTGAGATTGCAAGAAAAACGATGTTAAAGTGACCAACCTGAAGCTATCTTTAAACTGAAAAAGGAAGAATTACAAATCTTCCGTCGCGAAACCTCGATCCAATAATCTATAGAAGACGCACAAACAATATAAGTAAAATTGTAGAAACGTCATTAGTTACAAGAATTCCATGTTCTTGCTTGCTCTCACGACACATGTAAAACATATTATAAATCAGCAAAGATGCCCTTATTTGATCCATGCGCGATGGTATCAATTGAAGATAAAGCTAATTGAACACAATTTTTCAGCTGTCTGTGCTTCACTTCTTCCGGCATGATGCGTTTACGTAATTCCCGGTGCGACTAATTTAAATATTACACCATCATCGAACATTACGGAATGATAGACCTTCTCATGATGATTTTCTACAGCGCAAGGGTTGATTGTGCGAAAACACCGAATAAACGTGAATGCATTGGTTGTCCATGTCTATATTAGCCAGAAAATGGTAACCCGCGAAATATTGAGCTCATTTCATATTCTAAGCAACGCAGAAGTGATCGTATTGCGAGCTAAAGCCGACAGAAATGGTACCGGACGTTGATCCTTTGAAGAACCCACATAAGAGAAAGGCAAGAAGGAGACCAAAAAAAAAAAAGAGAGAAGGGGTAGGTTCTTTATAACTTTTATCTTTTTTACGCTCTGATGGTGATGATCGATGATACAATGTTGTTATTAACTTACCTTCCATTCATTTCAATCTTTCCTGACCCAAAGGACACACTTCTATATCTTGTTTGCTCGTGTACGCAAGACGTAGGAGAATGGAACCGTACTTATTGCGATCTCAACAATATTAGGAATGGAAGAGCAAATTTTTCCATGAAAAAAGTTGATGATTACTGTACTTTCGACAACAAAAGAATGTTGATACAGTTCACTTTTGATCCGGTCTGCCAGTTTTGCACTTCACCATATCTTGTCAGTCGAAAATATATGGTTCCTGATAAAAACCCCATCGTACATTTTCTATCTGTAGTTCACTTTCCTTCGCGCGCACACAGTACCGTTTATCGTTTGAGTACAACTGCGCTCATAAAAAAGACTGTACGATCATGAAATTATATGCCATTCTTACCATCACTGCTGCCGTGGCATCCACTGTGTCAGCAGGTAAGCAGAAGCTGTGAAAATATACCATTCATATTCCATCGCTGTTTTTTTTTGTCCATACAGTCGGCTATGAAGGTTACGAAAAAGAGATTCGCAAACCCTACCCGCTTTACAACAAACCTTACGCTAACCATGTTCTTGACGGCTACAAAGGCGTGTATCCTAAAGGACTAAACCCAGGTTACAAGCTGCCCTATGATCCCCGTCGAGGTGGCAAGGGATGGTATCCAGATCATAAAAACCCCTATCCCTACTACGGCAACCCATACCCAGTCTATCCACATAACAACAAAGCTTATTTACCTTACGATCCCCGCCTAAAGCACGATAAATATTATCCAGGAGAATGGTCCGGCCATGAACACGAACACGAGCACATACCCGGAAATCATATGAACCATGAAGAACACAGAGGCGGAGGCCTGGAATTTCAAACAAAACCCCCCGTCGTTGTTGTGGAAACGGTGACCCATACTTTACCCTACGGCTTCCCCCACTTTGTAAGTCCATAACGAACGTCAATGTCAAACTCAAACTATACCTGTCTGTAGGACCCCGATGAAGATCATCACCATGATGATCCTGATCATTATGCCGTCAAGGGTAGAAAATATCGCGAGGTTGACATCTATCAAAAGGAACACGGTGGATCAGGAGGCCACGGCTCCCATGGCGGTAAAAAGCATCGCCAGCGAGGCAGTGGTGGGCGATACGGTTCAAGAGGATCGAGACATGGCCAAAAGAAGAAGAAGAACGGCGGACACGGACACGGACACGGTGGCGGACATGGCAAGCATAAGCAAGATGATGATGACAGCCACGGTCATGGTCATGGAAACAACAGAAATGACAAGCATCACAAGGGAGTTCATGCGGACTCAGTCGACAAAGGTGCCGACGTGAAATCCGCCAAAATTTTGGGTGAATTTGGAGCTGCCGCTGCGTCTTCCTCTGCCGGTGCTGCTGCTTCCAGCTCAAAGTTGGCTTCGTCCTCACACGCTGCGTCCAGCACCATGGCCTTTTCTATGGCATCCACCTCTGCAAAGTCAGCGGCTGTAATGGCAACAGACAATGCAAGCCGTAACAGTGCCAAATCTTCTGCCCACGTTGTTGCAACGCAATCTACTGCAGGTGCATCCAGCCCTCGTGTCACAGAGTTTACTGCCATTTTGCTCACTGGTCTGGCTACCTACTGGTTACTTTAAACCGCACTCTCCTAACAACAACAACAACAACGCACACCTGTCACTCGTTCTCAACCTATTCACCAACACAACCCCGTTATTCACAAGCACACAGAGACATGCCAGACTCAAACAGACAAATACCTAATCACACGCAAACACACAGAGATACACACACCACACACACACACACGCACACACACACACACACACACACACACACACACACACACACGCATGCTCACTGATTCACTTGCACTCTTCCCACACACACACGTCGTTCCCATGCTGCTTTCGATCTCTTCTTGTTCTTTAAAAATCTTAGATGCTGCGACTTTTTACATCTTACAGTCAGTTGCACTGCTGTTTGATGTTAATCTTCAAAGATTATAAAATGTTTGTCGTCTTCCTTTCAATTATGCAGTTCCATCAACCATTGTCCCTTTTTGTTTTTATTTATCAAAATCCCATGAAAAAGAACGAAAAAAAGAAAGAAAAAGTTTAATTGTGTTGTTGATGCTGAGCTGCATTTTCAGCAGCACGTTGGAAATTCTGAGCATTTTGTACCAGTGCTGCAAAACGGTTGCGTCCGTTGCCATTGTTATGTAACGCGCCATAGTTGTGGGCAGCATTGATACGAGGAGAGGTGTTGACAGAGGACGAACGAGTTCGGTTGCCACGGCTCTTGTTGCGCGAACGGCGAAGCAGAGAATAGACGCGTAATTCGTTGCGGACATCGCCAATTGCACCCTCCCAGCTCATACGGGAATAAGTGGCCAGAGGCTTCGCTTCTTCGCTGAACTTGCGCTGACAGCCGCAGTCGGGAAGGAGACGAATGACGGTACCAATGGGGATGGAGAGAGAGCCGATCGCCACAGTAATGAGCCATTGCATAGGGGTCAACGGCACGGTCTTGAAGGCGATGCCACCAAAGGTAACAATCAAGAACTGACCCAGGATTACAGTTACTTGCACAGCAAGGAAAATCCAGTTGTTGAAGATACTCTTGAAAACGTTGAGCGAGTTGTCAATGCGACGGCAGTTGATCTCATTGAACACTTGCAGGAAGACGAAGACGTTGAATACCATGGTGCGCAAGACAGCTTGGTCGTGAGCAGAAGGACCAAGATGGAAGATCTGATCACCCAGATAGATCACGCAGAGATTGATTGCGATTTGGAAAATAGCCTGACCCACAATCATCTTCGCCATAGGGAAGTTGATCAAGTGAGCATACTTGGAAATCGGCTTGCGCGACAACAGTTCGTCCGTGGGTGGTTCGGTAGCAAGAGCCAGAGCAGCCAAGGTGTCCATAATCAAATTAACCCACAGCAACTGAACTGCACTGAGCACACTTTCAGAATTGGCGGAGGTAAGAGCACTGATGAATGAAAGCACCACAGCAGCGATGTTGACAGTCAACTGGAAGGTCAAGAATTTGCGTACACCGTCATTGACAGCACGGCCCCACAAAAGCGCTTTGAGGATGGAGTTGAAGTTATCGTCCATAAGAATGATATCGGATGCTTCCTTTGCCACCTCTGTACCAGCAATACCCATACTAAAACCAACATCGGCCAGCTTCAATGCGGGACCATCGTTTGTTCCGTCACCGGTCATACCAACCACCTGATCTTGCTCCTGTAGGCGAGTAACCACAATGGTTTTGTCTGTAGGAGAAGAACGGGCGAGGACTTGCAAACGGGGAATCACCTTGCGCTGTTCTTCGGGGGTCATGGCGCGTAGTTCTGGACCGGTCAATGCAACACCGCCCTTGGTAAGGATACCTGCGTTGCGAGCAATGGCCTTGGCTGTGTTGATATTATCACCGGTGATCATGCGTACAAACACGCCGGCTTGTCTGAAAGCAGCAACAGACTCGACGACACCAGGTCTGAGCGGGTCCATGATGCCAACAATACCGATCAGTACCAAATCTTCAAGCGGAGGTTCGTCATTGGAAATGTTATCCAGTTGCTCCTTGCTGATGTCCCGATAAGCGATAGCGATTGTACGGAGAGCCTTGTTTGCATACGAGCTGATAATGCCACCCCACTTGACGTGAGATTCCTTGCTGAGCTTCTTCACCTGACCCTTCACATCGAGATAATGGGTACAGGCTTCAAGAACGATTTCAGAGGCACCCTTGACGTGAATTCTATAATCGGATTGGTTCTTGGTAGTGGCAGAGCTTTCGAGGGTCTGGATCACGGTAGTCATTGTCTTTCGCTTGGATGCGAAGGGGTAAACCTTCACGGTCTTGCAGTCATGTCGGACGGTATCGTAATCGCATCCAAGCTGCTTTGTAAAGCCGAGCAAAGCACACTCCGTCTTTGATCCGACAAAGTCAACCTTGCCATTTTCATCCTTGCCTTCGAACGCGGTCGAGTTGACGCACACGGTTTCCTTGATAAGAGCGACAATTTTCTTGTCCACACGCGAGGCCCAGTCATTGGCCTGTTCGGGGGATTCGAAGGTTTCTTCGGCCAATGTACCTTCGGCAACGGTCATTTTGTTCTGGGTCAAGGTACCTGTCTTGTCGGAGCAAATAGCGGTTGCATTACCCATGGTCTCACATGCAGCCAAGACACGGACCAAGTTGTTATCCTTCAACATCTGGGTGGTAGCAAAGGCAAGTGCCATGGTGACAGCCATAGGAAGACCTTCGGGAACGGCGACGACAATGATTGTAATCGCCTGGATAACGATACTGATCATAGCGGCGGCGATTTCAGCGCCCGATGGGAATTGGGGGGCCAATGCGGCGGTGACAAAATATTTGATGACAAGCGTAAGCAACATGGTAAGTGCAGCGGCAAAGCCCAGCTGGGCAATTTGTTCCGCCAAAGTATCCAATTTCACTTGGAGGGGAGTTCCTTCAGTTTCAGAACCACGCATGGACATCATTGTCTTGCCGAAGAAGGAGTTCTCACCAACACCAATGACCACAGCGCGACCAACGCCTTCCAAAACCTTGGAGCCAGACAAAATAAAGCAATCACCCTGACCTTCTGGGCGTTTCTTCATGGTATCACTTTCACCGGTAGCAGATGACTCGTCGCAGGCAAGATTGTGACCTTTGAGGTATAGACCATCGACAGGGATAATATCACCAGGTTCGAGGTTGAGAATGTCACCAGCATTCAAGTCATACACACTGATTTGTTGTTCTTTGCCTCCACGAAGCACTTTGACGACACGGTCTTCCTTTTTGGCATTCAACTTTTTAAACTGAGCTTCCTTTTGATAATCGTTGATAGCATTTGTCAAAATAACGGCAAGAACAGCGACCAGAATGGCAGTGCCTTCTACCCTGGAAATCGGAGAAAGTTTTAGATTTTAGTTTTCTTATTGTCTCACCGCCAGTTCACCAGCCACTTTCTGACTTCCCCCCAAAAAAAAAGAATGAATGAACGGTTAAAAAACATACCATCCAACACGTGGCTCATCTTCAGGATGTTGGGGTGAGTAATCTTCCCAGATACCGACAGCAAGAGAAACAATGGAAGCGATAGTACTAAAATTAAATGTCAATCAACGAGATAAACGATGACGATAACGATAAACGACGATGACTTACAGCATGACTATAAGATGAATATATATGAGTATAAACAAAATCTCCGTAAATTGCATAAGATAACTTACTGAGAGTTTTATCATTATAGGCAGCCCATAACAATTGTAAAAAGGATTTTGACTTTGCTTCCGGTAGTACGTTGCGACCAAATACAGCTTGACGTTGTGCAAAAGGTTTGTCGGATGAACGTTCAATACCTTCGTCAGGAGATAGACCCACTCTGGGATCCACGCGAAGTTTCTGACATATTTTATCAGTACCGCCTAATTGTTTCAATAGTTCAGGATTCTTTGGGTCGACTAATCGGGTTAATTCATCGACAGTAACACCAAAGGATTGTTGACAGCCATCACTATTCAACAATGGCCTCCGTTCTTCACTTGGCATACTACTTTAAGAAAAAGATGCAAGGAAGAGGAAAGAAGGGGGAAAAAGTTGAATGTAGAAAGGGAAAGAAAGGGTAGTTAAGCAATCAACTATGGTGGAAAGGACTATCACTTCTTTCGGAGGGGCTTATTTAAAGCAAATAATGTGAATGGATGAGTTTCAACGTTCAAAACCACGAGCTAAATTTTTCACCTTTTTTTTTTTTGCACCACAGAAATTTCTTTTTTTTTATTTACTTTATTCAATAGCTTCATCTAAGATTCCTGCAAAGTCGTCTAGCGATGATGATGATGACTCTTCTTCTTCTTCTTCTTCTTCCTCTTCTTCTTGTTTTTCTTCTTCTCCTTCTTCTTCATCTTCACTACTACTACTTCTTATTGCGTTATCAGATGAATCTTCACTATTTGTTGCTGTTGTCACTTGAGAAAGTTGAGATCTTCCATGTCGAGCTATTTTTACACGTCGTGTTGTTAATGGTGATCGTTCATGGTCTGTATCCTCTTCGTCGTCATCATCTGAATCCACTCCGCTATCGCCGTTGTTATTTAGCTCCCGTTTCCTTTTCCCTTTTCGGTGTAATTCCGTTAATGGACTATTATATAAAAAAAGCAAGTGAGTTGTGGCGGATCGTCCATTTGATCGTCATATCCGACGGACTTGCCTTTCTACTGCCTCTGATTCGGTATCCCATACATCCGTCCCACTTTCATTAATGAAATCTTCAACTTCTCTATCCGCCTCTTCCCAATCAATATTCTCCACTAGCCCTATATCGTCATCGTCAAACGCACCGTCATCGAGATCCAAAGGTGTCGATTCTGGGTTCTCGATTTCCCCCTCTCCTTGAGGAGAAGGGGTCGACGGTAAAGCATATTTCTCTTCATTTTGAATTTGCCACCGAGAAGTCGTGTCCAATAGCCATGCTGGTGTAACAACGTGAATCGGTCGACCAGAGTGGCGTGCAGCATTCACTTTAGATGTTCCAGCCTAATCAAGCTTTTAGCTTTTTTCTTACTCCCTTCGTTGTACAGTACCTTGGCAGCTATCAAATGTGTAATCTTCCCTGTCAATTCCAGAGAACAGACCGCTCCAAACGACTCAGCCAATTGCCATATCCAGGATGTCTGCGGATCTTGTTGCAGTGGTATGACTCCCGAAAACACAATGTGAACACCCTGGAGGATTTTCTTCTTCATGCTTGGTATCAAGTTAGTCACGTCTGGCTTACTCCGCGGCGATCCTGCGCCGTCTCTTTCTGCTTGCTTATTCGCATCCACTGCATCATAAAATTGCCGGTGGACGTCCTTCAGTATCTGCAAATAATGAATGTGTCATTTATGAAACCTAATATTAAATTAAACTAACCTTGAGCATTGTATATAATTCACGATCGTCATCAACAAGAAGTGGCTGATCCTTCTTATGTGCAAGCTCGCTCTGTTTTTGTGCAAGTGGTCTCTGCTGTTGCTGTTCTTTGGCCATTTCTTCTTGTTCACGTTCTTGCTCAGCCAATTCGTCCTCTTCCAGTTCCTCCTCAATTTCCTCTTTTTCTGCATTGTCCGTCCCAGTTGCGCTATTTTCGTCCCCAGACCCAGGTTTTGGTATTGGAGGTTCTGGGACCTAATGCAGGTAACAAATCTCAGTCAATTACCAGCACGGTTCGTTTTCCATTGCAGAATATTCTTTCAGTCTAACCTGTTTCGGGACAAACGGAGAATTGATGTCACCAATGCCGACAAAGAATTCATCTAAACGGGTAAAATTTTGTCGTTGAGTTGTTTCTAAGCCCGTTATGCAAGAAAAAAAACGAAAGACCCTGCCCTCCGTTACCTACATGGCTTGATTTTAATCAAATTCGGAGAGAAACTCCACACATCCGAACGATCATCCAGGACAACAACCATGGATGTATCACAAGGGAAAAGTCGCTGTAATTTCTTCTGTGTCATACCTACACATTACACATCCGGTCCTTTTAGAAAAAAAAAAGGAATGCTTTGAATAAAACCTAACCACTTACTTCCGCTCTCGTCACGAGATAGAATGCGCTCTCGAAAAAGTTTGCCTTCGGGGTCAATTTCGCGTGCTACAGCTTCCGCATAATGACGGGTACCCATAGTATAAATGTGCAATTCAAAAATTTTGGAGACCTCTTCCAAAAACTCATACAATCCAGGTCTATCGATAAGAGAATACGGCTAAACACATGGTATCTTTCCAGAATATCCCGTCTTTACCTCAGCTTAATGTAGTATACAAGCATACTTCCCGGTAAAGTAAATTTGCGGATATCTTCTGTTGCTGCATGATTTGCGTTGTTTTCATCATTCATCCATTCGCCCACCGTTGGATCCCACGTAGCATGTACTATTGTCTGATCCAAATCCAAAATTAACGATAATCTTCGACTTGCCATTAATCGTGCGGCATTTTCTTGTTCTATACGTTCCGCTTCCTAGGATAGACGCACTAGTATTAGCCGTAATGAGTCTCAATAGAATAGCCGATATTACCTTCCGACTGACAGTCAATCCCAATGTGTCATGGCTCATGTTAATATTAGCACGTTGCTCGTCCGCACTTTATCCGTAAATTAATTAATTAAACGAGATAGCAGATCGTCTTCCGTTGCATACCTTTCCAGTTTCTCTCCGCAAATGGCACAAAGACCTTTATATTGAACTTCATGCGTACAATCCTCCATCATTTGCAATCTAAAAAAATTACCGATAAAATCAGGTAATGAGTGCACCAACTTATAATACTAGACCATTCGCCAGATCCATTTATATTTTCTTTTTGCTAACAAATCTTCCTTATGCTGCGGGTGCGGCAACTTACCCTATTGTGTCTCAATAAATTTTATGTCTCGTTTTCTTTAAACAAAAAGTTGAACTGATCCAAATATAATCAAGCGCTAAAGGTGATGTAATCGCAAACGTCAAATTTTCGAGCATGGAGATTCCTTTGACAATCGTTAGATTGCTGAGCGCGTACCTTTTAACGCAGCGAAAACTATGACCGAAGTAAAGAGCATGTATGAGATTGAGTACTTAATCCAGGTACATACGTAGCAAACGATGACTTTTCCCGCAAAGTGCTATTCTTGACTTACCTGATCTCTGATTGTGCTTTATTTTTTTTGTTATTTTCGCACACCGTTGAGGTTGAACAACTTTTGGCAATGAGCAAACACAGCGGTGTCGCAAAATTCGCGGAAAGTCAGCACCATACGAAGTCCGACAAAATTTCTTACCTGATGGTTTAGCATAGGCGCCTCCCTAAGAGAGTACCTTTGTGAGATAGTAAGCGTAACAAGTTATGTTGTCCACATCATGCTGGTGCTACCACGGAGTCTCGCCTATGAGATAAAGTTGCTAGCACATGTAAATAATCCTGACCAAACAGCACTTACAGCTCCGGGAGGACCTAAGGCGCCTTTATCTGTAAACACCCACAATATCCCGTTGTGGGTGTACCCAAGGCCGTCAGTCAATAGTAGATTAAGAGTCTCAGTACCAAAATATTACTGCATTGGAGTTACTTACGGTAGATACAGGTCATTTCAATAAGAAAACGAGATGGCATAGAACAAAAATAGCTTTAAGCAGCCATCATGACGGATGTCCCACTATTGGAAGGACATTAATTCCATTTATTTCTTGGTAAAGAGAGGAGAAGAATGCGATGTACTTATCAACAGTCTAGGGCGCAGTAAACTTTTGACATACAAGGGATACCCCATTCGCCGTTGAAAACGCTACCACCGCAAGGAAGTCATTCCATCACCTACAACCACTTGTGTTGATGAAATCACTCACATGGAAAGATGATCCTGAAGAGCAAGTTAGCTTATGAATTGATTGTTACAAAATAAAGTACCGCCAGAATGAATATATTTGGAAGAATTAATGAAAGGGAAAAAAAGCTTATTGCGAATGACAATCGGATAGCACAACGCTTTTCAAATACGGGTGTTTGAGAACGACAATAGATCATGCTACAAATAAAGGAATTTTCAGCATAAATTATGGTAAACGATGCTACATCGCCAATAGTCTCAGAAGGGGGTCTAAATATGAACCGGACTAATAGTGAAACAGCCATGCCATCATAGCGATATCACACAACAAGTCTATGGTACCACCAAATGCATTCCGTTTGAATAGACACCTCAAATGCACGTGGATACGAAATGCGGCAGGTACGTCATATGTCACGGCAGTCAATCCTAATTTATTGGATATAAAAAGAGAAACCAGCGCAAAATGACAATGCGCAGACACTGGAGACGGCAGAACACAAACAATCCAATTTTTGCACATACCTCTGCTATTTAGCACATCGAAACGTTGGTGGCTGGGTTGAATCGTGTATGCTTGTCAAGAAGCTGCTCAGCGGGACAAAAAGGCGGCCGAAGCCAGACTGTTTATGATCAAGTCAATTAATGTCATCTAATTCAAGAGAAAGGTCTATGGTCCTTTGCATAGCTACTACTCGTCGCTGTCCAGATCCCACTAGGACTTCGCCAGCCGCCTTCTCAAGACGTTTACAGTTTGTGTGTCAAGAAACCGATAATGCACGGTGAGACTGAAACATATCCGTTATCCGGTACAAATTAGGCGAGAAACTGGTTAATCAGAGAGAGCAAGCGAATCAATCGAAGTCTACGAAAGTATCTATTGGGAAGACGATGTCGAGCAGTGAATTCGAGAGGAAGAAGCTCTAACAATATGTGCTTGAGGACGAAGGGAGCAACTGCTATAACCTCGAATATCGAGAGCCTCTCAAGCTGTTTCCTGAGCTCACTCAGGCAAGCTCACGTAACGCACCCTCCGAAAGGAGAGGGCGTCGATTAGGACTAGTGATGTTGTATATTACTGGCACAGAATCATCATTGCTAAGTGCGAGAAACAAGAGCTGAAGTCTATGAAGCCAACGATAAGTCATGACCGTACTATCGGAGATTAGGTCTACTGTTTCAGGAACGACATCTCGGAAAAAGAAAAAGCCTAGGGTCCACACGAAGGCTCGACCGATGGCATCAAGCTCTGCCGTTTTGGTGCCTCGCGATATCTCCAATAGCTCGTGAGGCAACTGCTAACATAGATAACCCGGTTGTCAGTGGCTACAACAAGGAAAATGCCAAGGAAACTGATCCACTTCTTGCCGATCAGTAAGACGATTATATCCCAAAGTAACCCGCTAATTTACCAAGTATTTCCTCAAATGCGAAGGCAGCAATAATTGCAATATAAAGAATTCAGGGTTTCTAGCATGCTTCACAGCGACGCTACTGTTCTGAGTAAAAAGGAAAATGATTTAGCCATTTGTATGATAGTTAAGCACGTTGCATCGACGTTTCCAAGTAAATTTTACTGCTTGGATATTCATAACTACGGCTCTAAAACAATGTGCCACCTTAAATGTTTATGAAGAACACCCTTGAATCCATATTTTCGGAAGGAGCCTATTAGACTAACAGAGGGTTGTTTCATGCCTATCACATACAATGCATGGAGGTACATACAGCACATCCGCAGATATATTATGGAAATTTGTACCAAAACGTCTCCGTAGATAAGGTCACCCTGACTAGTGGCGCATGCTTGTGGATCGACTTAGTCATTAGGCCTCTTTTCAAATGAAGTTTAGCTGCTTCTTCCTAAATGTTTATTGCTTCTCACGTGTAATAACAGTGAGAACTTAAATTATTGTCTGCCTTTCGTAATAGGCTCCGTGATTTCATCGAATCCAGTATACGACTGTTCTGTCAATATGTCTATACGATAAGAAAAAGTGTTACGTTCTTCTTTCGCGTCGCTTCATCTTATCAACGATCCTTAGCCATGATGCGCTTTAGATCTATACAGTTAACAGGATTTCGCAGCATATAACAACTCAACTATGACATACACATAATAGACCCATCTGTGTGATCATGCTACCATGCTGTCAATTATGATAGAATGGCACAAATAAACGTGAATGTATTAGAATAGCGAGACCACCAAATGTAGCACACCAAAATTTATTGACAATGGAAAAGCAACTGACGTAATATATGGTAATTTGATATCCCAATCAAGCACTTATTCCCTATGATTATGCAGACGTGATATCAAATCTGTTTTGATGTACACCTCTGCATCGTCAGCTCTCACTTTTTCACATATTCGACATGCATATTCCGTGAGAAGAAGCATTCAGTATTCATTCGTCTTGGATATAACCTACTAACACTTGATTTCGTCGCAATGCATAATTTGTAACCATACGGATGGTTTGACTAGGCCGATTTAGGAAGCCAAGCATTCAGCTGCTCTAGACTTTAACACTGTCCGATATCTCGGCTTTTTGGGGCAAATAGGTGAATCGAAGTCAAAACCTCCCGAATGCAGAATGCCTGGAAGTCTAAACATTTATTTTTAAGGAACATCCATAATAGTCGAGGGGGAACATGTGATTGGAGCGTGAATTTCAAGTATTGGTTGGCAAAATTACTAGCAAACTGATTCCAGGTATTCACGAAGAATGGCATGGACTGCATTCCGTAGTAGATCCGCTTCATGACGCTGCCTACACCGCATCCCACAGCAGTGTTCAGAAATAGAGGTAAGCATTGTCAATTCAGAAACAGTATGTACAGCTAGCGGAGGGGAAAGCAAGGCATGGCCAGGTAGAGCACGTACTCAGCTCTTGAAAGCCTTTCATCGCGAACTACTCTATTGCATTTCCGGGAGTACAATGGGGAATCCAGATTGTTTGAAAATACCGAAGTCTTTGTGATCGCCGCGAATGATGGACGCTGAAGAGATATGCGTCAATAACCTCATGAACCGTCCAGAGCCTCATTTCTAGCCTTTAGAGTATTTCCATACATTTTATAAGATTTATAGAATAATATTACTCCTCCAAAGTGAACTTCTACGTCCTGTGAGATGCACTGACAATCTGATAGAGTGGAACCTACAATATCTCCTTCATTGTAGCTGTTTATAAGGTACACATTGATATACAACATTTCCTTTCAGTGTGTAATGTGTCTCATTAACTTTATCACTCTTTTCAAGGGATTTCACCAACGGTGATTTTATTTTCATATATAGCTATCAGCTACGACTTCGGTGATATTACATTTCTAAAACCACATATCTCTTGATCTCCTTAGGTCATCTTGTTTGGTAAATACAGGTCGACAATGGTACTGATTTGCGCTACTTTTTCTCCATTTATGCAGTATAGCAGTAGCATTTTTTTTGCGCCATCTCACCTATCTCATTGATAAATAGAAGAGGGTAAGTTCACGGTTGATGCCATCGTCCTAAAGGTTCAAATAAAGCGGCGTTTGTTTTCTGCCTCTGACCCACCATGATTTGCTCCTCGCAGCTGATCTGTCTGTATTTCGCGCTTTCTAAACGATATCTGATCAAGTCCGTTGTTTAATCGTTCTGATAGCATGCACAGAACTAACGCTCGACGAACTCCTCTCCGAGGAAGATAACTGTTATAATCTCTCCCACTCTCGTCCTCTCCCTTTCTTTCTTTGATTCCCTGGATAAAGCACGGATGTATAATGGGCTCGAAAGCTCACAATACATAAGGAGCTGCTCATTGCCCCTGTTCGAGATGATGTCTGTCATTAATCTAGATGAGAAGAACGTGTTGTAAAAATGACAAAGCTGTCAGCGAAAGTGTATCGACTCTGAAGAATCAGCTGTTAGAACAGATGCCGCGAAATCCCTGTAATCTTCCATTTTCCTGTCGGGTTGTCTGCATGAATCTCAAGATTTCGCACGTGCTAAGAGCATTCGCCTAATGAGACCTTATGCGCTCTTAAAGGTCGATAAAGACCATTGTACTATGATTCCTGTGGTGGTGAGTATAAAATAATGGTGATAGGCTATTTCAAAGTACATTGGTATCATTGTACGCTGTACCCACACTGTTCGATCCCTTTTTTACGTTTCTCTAAAGATCTTACTATATCAAGGGTCCAATTTGCGCTAAGAGGAGATCCAACATGCGTTATTACTTCATCAATTTTTCGTTAGAGTATCAATTGGCTTGCATGAACTCGGACCTTCCAGTGGATGAAAATCACCATAAAAAAGCCGTGGTTAGTAATGGGACAATCATAAGGATTGAATGAACGCAGAAAAACATGCTCCAAAGTCCAGAGTCCATCTGTAAACAACGCCAAATAATTGCATAGGAAGCTCCCATAACTTTGCAAGTAAACAATAATCAGTCGAAGCAAGGTGGACAATGCAATAACGTGGCTTTCGGGAATATCTAAATGATGATCGTTTTCCATATGCAGTGTCAAGATTCATAGATCTTTCCAGACCTCCGAAAGCTCCCTTATGAACGAACTAGTATATGATGGGAGGTGTTGCATATGAATCTGCGTGGTACCTGCGGACCTTACAGAAACTTGTAAATGGCGGTATGAAGACGGAGGCGATAAAAAACGTGGCAGTGAAGGATCAAACCGGTCATAACGTCCTCCTCCTGATGTGCATATATATTATTGATCAACGCTACAGCTGCAGTCAGTTGATATTTCATATATGCTAACTACAACGCCACCCATAGATCCATTAAAAGTTCACGCTTGCCGCTGTCAATCAGTCACTATTTGGTGCGCTATTCTCGGATTTGGAGGCCTGACTGTTCCCATCCAGTTGCCCTAGCTAATATATTCCTCGTACACGTGGCAGCTCCCCTTTTATCATTCATTGCTGTTTACTTCATCATCTTATGGTGACAATGGCTTGATGGTGCTGACCGTAGAGAGAACCGATGTAACTCGTTTCCTTCTTCACGTAGTGTGATTATTTATATAACTTAAGTAAGTATAGCAGATATATGTGACATGAACATTACGCGAAAGGAGTACTTATTTCATGATACGCAGTCAACAGAGACGTCTAGAGGCGTTGATGTAGTAATCAAATTTGGTATTTGTTGTTCCACAAAGTATGCATGATCCCCTGGGAGAATTGACCATCACTCCGAGCTTATTTATTTATGGCGTTAACTCGTCAAAAGCGCCTATGTTTGGGAGGATTACGCATCAGAATAAAAATTCACGACGACGCCGTCGTCGTCATCACAGCCCTCATTATCAGTATAGCGTGGGACTTCCGGTGATTGTCAAGTATCATCTCTGCCAACCGCCGGTCTGCTGTGTGGAAAGCAGTTGCTGTCTCTGCCACGTTGTCTCGTGGGTCTGAGGACCAAGTGCTGGATTTTCAAGATATATTTGTGTCGATCTCAAATGGTCTTGCGTAGAGGATTGTATACTTTTACATCGAAACGCTGCTTCATCGTAATGGGTTCACCAATGCATCAATCGGAGACGGAAATTCACAGTATTGGAAGGTACGTGGAGACCCTTTATTATTCATTTGGGCACTGCTTTATCAACAATGCGTTCTTTGTAGACAATGAGGTCGGATACACATACAAAAAACCGTGACTTTTGATCTCTTGCTTAGTTTCTTGGCCGTAGACAAAATAAGTGGCTATTCATAATGGCCGGCGACTCCTTTTCCCGTCTGACCGAAATAGTGCGGGTAGTAGCCTTTGGGAGGGGGGTGTTAAGTAAACTAGCATCCAAGCTTTATTCCATTCATAAACTACGAATGGATCGTTATGTCGTCTACATGTTCGTGTCCACCGAGGGACTGATTTGATGTAAAGTATGGATTCTTGGTCCGATTTATACTCTAGTGACTCTGTATTCGATTCCTTCCTTAGTGCAGGCTTAGCTCTTTGCAGATGCAAAGTTTATATAGATTATCGTTAAATCGGTTCAAATATACAATAATAAAGGTAGCAGCTTAATCATACGCCAGAGGCTCTTCCATCAGCCAACTGTCTTCTTGCTCATCGAAGTCATTCGGGTTTATACTGAACAGGAGGTTGTAGTCTTCGCTATCTTCGTCAATGTCTGAATCGTCCAAAAATTCTAGCGAGAACCCAAAGACGTCTTCGTCGTCATCCTCATCTTCTTGCATATGATAACAACCCTCTGTACAAATTTCTCCATTTTGCAATACTAGCTGATCTTGCAACTGATATTCCACGACTGGCAGGGCGTTATTTGAATAGAAGCAGAACATGTAAAATGCGAAAGCAAGGAAAAAGATATGTTTTGGCTGCATGTTAAAAAGAAAAGAAAAAAACAAGGGAAAAAGAGTCCAAAAAGAAAAAGAGGATGTCCTTATGTGCGTGCCAAAAATACTTTATATGCATTTGGCATATAGATGTGGTCATTGTCATTTCCTCCTGCCCTATTCGCATACCCCTGGATCACCAAGATCTTCATAGCCCTGTTGGAGGCCCTAAACTTTATCACCGCGAAAGGAGTTTTGTGCGACGTAGGAGCAATCATATGTACAAACGCTAAGCCAATGCGGCCTGTAGCTCGCTGCTGCTGACAGTACTTGGTGTGGCTGAATAGATTAGAAACTGAACCGAAGGAATTAGACGGACATCTCAGAAATGTCCTACCACATTTATGTTTTGAATAGCTAGGCTCGCAAAATGATAAAGTGAACTAATACCATTTTGGCTAGGCGTCCGTTGGAAAAGAGAACTGGGTAAAAAATAGCAGTTTCAAATTTAGGACGCGAATTTTCTAAGAACAACGAAAGCATCAAGAGGCTGTGCCTCTGACAAAACTCAAAGACCGACGTAAACATCCGCTGTGATACGCAAACGGTGACAACTTTAAAGCTTATCTTTATAGTCGTAAATAAATGGTACGCCAAGAAGCGTAAAATCTCTAAAACCAGTAAAAAGAGTCTGTATTGTACTTTCTACGAACACCCATCATACACCAGCATGTGCTACTTTTTCTACAATGTACCAAAGTGGCAGCTGCACGAATTAACTCGGCTCCACTGATATGAATAGATAATAGGCAAACCTTTTACAATTATGGTACTTTTTTTCTCACTTTTACGCAATAGAGCAACTCAGTTTTTCGGGATATTTTATTGCATGTCTATTCTTGAAATAGCGGTAAACTCGACATCGCTGGGAAACGCAACTACGAAGCTTATTCAAGCCGTTTTCTTTTCTTTCCACAGTTTAACCATCGATATTAGCATACCGACTGATCACTATACCAAGTATCGGCAATGCATGTGTGGTACCCGTGCTGATAGCTGTATAAGGCGTTGCCGCTCAGGATTGGTGAGAGCTGCTTCGCGGTGGAAAGTTATGCTCTTTCCATCAGAAAGGATCTGATCCACGACGCTCTTTTCAACTTTTGGGTATATACTAGTCCGAACAGTCCTTACTTATCATACTGGCCCAAAATTGCTCTCATTCCCTTACCCACTAGCTAGTTCTCAAACGTCGTTAGGATCCTTACTCGCTCCGGCAAAATCAGGTACAATCGGACAGACTCTCTTAATCGACGCTTTCAAAAACGAAAGGAAAGCGGATGTAATAGATAGTAACTATGCATATATGTATCGCAGAAGCCCTGTTCCACTATATCGCATTATTCCATCAGTGTTGTCGATCAATTGTAGATGGAGCACGTTTCTTACATCCATGAAATCTTCGCTATTGTATGCTATCACACATGTACGTTACACGTGCAGACGCTCCTCCAGACGAGAAGCTATCATATGCAATAATAAACGTACCCTGTGTTCGTCACTTTTCCTTGTTGTCTTGGGCTTTTGTCGTCTCTCGCTTCTAAGCTGACCTACGATCCAGTAAGCTGCCATCCATGATTTGCCAAGCGGTATCTGAACCTGCAACGATTTTGATTGGCTGGGCTGCTTAACAGCAAACGCTCTGGCTGGCCATCTCGAAGCACCTCCTCTCCCTCTCCGAACTCCTAAGAGGTATGTAAAATTATTTTTGGATTACTATTCGATATGACGGATGTATCGATGCGTGTGTGGATTGATGGATGGATGGGTGGGCGGACAGATGGATGGATCAGAATTTCTTAGTTTCCAAACGAAGACCCACGGAAAGAGATAGTTGTGAGCGATTGATCTAATACAACTTTCTGTAGATTTGAACCATGGGTCGCGTCATTCGTGCTCAGAGAAAGGGTGCCGGAAGCATTTTCAAGGCTCACACCGTCGGTCGTAAGGGCGCTGCCCAGCTGAGAGTCTTCGACTATGCCGAACGTCACGGTTACATTCGCGGTATCGTCAAGGAAATCGTTCACGATCCCGGCCGAGGTGCTCCTCTTGCCAAAGTAATTTATAAGTCGACAAAATTGAAAGAGAGATATTGACACATCGTATCAGGTTGTCTTCCGCGATCCCTACAAGTACAAGCTTCGCACCGAGACCTTCATCGCCACTGAAGGTATGTACACTGGTCAATTCGTGTACTGCGGTAAGAAGGCCACCTTGAACATCGGCAACGTCCTTCCTCTCGCCTCCGTCCCCGAAGGTACCATCGTCTGTAACGTTGAAGAGAAGGTTGGTGACCGTGGTGCTCTTGCCCGTACCTCTGGCAACTACGCTACCGTTATCAGCCACGGTGACGACGGTAAGACCCGTATCAGACTTCCCTCTGGTGCCAAGAAGATCGTTGCTTCCACCTCCCGTGCCGCTATCGGTATCGTCGCTGGTGGTGGTCGTATTGACAAGCCCCTGTTGAAGGCCGGTCGTGCCTACCACAAATATAGAGTCAAGCGTAACAGCTGGCCCAAGACCCGTGGTGTTGCTATGAACCCCGTTGACCATCCTCACGGTGGTGGTAACCATCAGCACATTGGTCACGCCTCTACCGTCGCTCGCGACAGCCCTGCTGGTCAAAAGACCGGTCTTATCGCCGCCAGAAGAACTGGTCTTCTCCGCGGTACCAAGAAGCTCAAGGAATAAATGTAATAAAGTTGTTGGAATTAGCTTATTGGCATTTCGTGTTATTGGGTGCTTCCTGACTGGCTGTAGCTTTTGGACAGTTCGCTGTCTATTTCATATTGTGGATTGCTTACGACTACACTTAAGTTTGAATGAGTATGGCAGATCGTTCGTACCGACAAAAGATAGCTTATTTTTTAGCATTAACATAACATATATGATTCAATAGCCTAAATGTCGCATTAGGTCATGCTAATATCGCTGCATTATTTAACTGGAGGATTTCATCTTGTGTACATGCAGCCTTTCGATCGTCTTGGATGGTCTCTGCTCGTTGTTCCACCTTCAAATATGCAATGTCCGAGCAAGTCTCGATGTTCTAAGAAATACAGTTGGTTGAAATAGTTGTTGCTGTAGGATAGTACAGATGTTTCTAAAGATAATACACTCGTTTTATTTAGAAAAAGTCTTTTGAAAAGATGATGTATGACGCGCGAATGCACAACATTCATTCAACTTTTGCGTATTCTGGAAACTTGACCATCCTCCCATAATTATATCCAGCGAGCTCTGTCGTAGCTTTTCTTGTTGTCAGCGCCTGAGCCGCTTGGATCAAGTTATATCGTAGTGAATACAAATTTGCGTGCTCTATACCGGTAGGGATCGCAGTAATATTTCTGTCTATCCTTACGTGTAATCCCAGCATCGGTATACGCCTTCTTCACCGCGCCCGGCATTACTGATTGTCCACGCGCTTCTTGACAGAGTCGAGTTGCGTCTGCAAAAGTCGACAAGCGGTTAGCTAAAACCCGGACCAATCTTAACTGAACATTACCCTCTTTCCTCCATTCGACATATAAGTGGAACGTGGTTGTATCTTTCTTTTATCTGCAGCACCGCATTCCCGGACATATATCAGTGCTCGAAGGATTCAACGTCTGCATACCCTCTTTGTAGGGCCAGCGCAATCAACATCAGAGGACAATCCAGGTGTTCTTCTTCGTCGTCATCCGGGGAATGGACAGTTCGCGTAGCGGTGCGATTTTCAGTGGTTAACGCGTTTTCCCCACATTTTGAGATGCTGAAATCGGAGCTCTGCGTGGAACATGGCTCTCCGTAGTTTGCGATGAACCAAAGACTTGATGTTGGCGGGGAGCTGCTGTAATGTTCTGTACTCACATATTGATCAGAGCGTTTACTTTAAAATACGTAAACAGCTAACGAGTCTGCAAATAGCACGATGAACAGTAGTGCCCAGACAAGTGATTTTGACCTAGTTCTTTCCGGTGTATGATCATGTATGAGTCGATCTCACTTATTTTCAACATTTAGCCAATCATGCTGAGGGTCGAAACTGTCATAATGCAATGAACTTGTTGAGGATTTTCCTTCGGACACCAAGGAGGACTGTTGTCGGTGTGTCCGAAGGAAATCTCGCCCCCAACATCGTGCTCAAATTTTAGAAATTGCAGATTCTGGTTTATCTTATAGATAGATTGTTTAAACCGTCTTAGACAGCGGAATTCAGCGTTAAAATCCATGAGAGTTATGTTAAAAGCAAACAATAGGACGAAGAGGCACCTCGGAAATCCCAGCCCTTCTGTCCTCTGGGACACTCAAGTTATGGCTCATACTCGATGATACACCAATGATGTACAACGTCATCGTTCAAAGGACCTCTATCGTTCGTCGCCTCCCTTTCCTAGTTTAGCTAGCACATTTCTTTCCCTTCATTTGCCATCGTAAATGTCTGTCTAGTCGTTCCTTATCGCAGATCAATTAAAGATTCAAAATTTGATAAACGTTGTAAGACTTTAGGGTGTTTATATCAGTACGCATCAGAGGAAAAGTCAGCAACTTCGCCTGCTGTATCTCTTTCAATGACTACGGCCTGAAACTTTCCTTTTACTTTGGGACAACAAAAAATCCGAGCATGTTTGCGTTTTCTCCTTCTTCCTGTCGCTTTCAAAAGGTAAAGATTAAGTTCTCATAAGTATGCAAGATAAATTAATACATCATTTGCAGTCAATGGGCGCATAAGCATAATGAAGGATGAAACCACTGTTCTTCCGTATCCTGTCCATGATGACCTCCGTTTCATTAAGAGAAGTATTTGCCACATATAATAACCCTTCATTGACATCATTCATATCCATAGACTATATCCAGGGAAAATAAACTGATGATAAAGCCATGAAAAGGTGAATCAAATTGAAGCTCAAACATACTTTTCACTTCTCTCTTCTTTACAGATGCAAATCGTTCGAAATGATAAAAGTCGACTTTACGATAAGTATTTGCTCATTTTTTTATTCCACAGCCAGCTATTTCATTATACTTCCGTAGATAATACGGCGCGATACAAAGGTAAGTCGCATATATATATTCGACCATTTTTTAAATTATTTTACAGGTTTGTTGTCAACATGCTTCTCTGTCAGTCATTCATCTATCCGAAAAGCGTATATCTCAGTCAGTTCTATACTGAATACATTTAAAAACCGTGCGTCACCGGTTAAAGGGTAGGCCTCCCATATGTTTAGTATACACGCTGACGCTTTTGCAGTGCACCACTGGGTTCACGTAAATTACGCGTGGATAAGGCAGGCTGATAATGGAAACCTGCGACTTTCGTCCAGTGTGTTCGAAGGCAGTTCCTTTCCTTATCCTGCCCCCGATTTTAAAGATACCGAAAATCCCATTTGGCGCGTGCATTGGAATCACGTGTATGGTAGTTAGACAGGTTGTCGTCTTCTCAGCAGGTATCTTCTCAGCAAAACCTCTAACCAATAATGATTAACATACCTCACGAGGTTCTGGGCATCATCGCAAATAGTTTATCGAAAAAAGATATTTGCAACTGTACATTAGTCAACAAAGAATGGAATGCTTGTTTTGGCGCGTTTCTACTTCAGGACATTGCAATGATTGGACGACGGCAATATTATCGTATCCGCGGCATGTTAAAACGATCTGGGACAGGGCAACATGTCAAGCAGCTCGAAATGGATAAATGCAGATTGTCCGAGGAGGAGGCAAAAGGCCTACAAACGATGTGCCCTAACGTCAACGCGCTGCGTCTTGGACATTCACTGAGCAAATATGGTTCCGATTCTAACAGCGTCGTCCATGCATCGTCAGCGGTCCAACTATTCGCGGTATACGCGCCTCAGCTAACAAGTCTGACATTAAACATGTGCATCTATGTCCCAGGTTATGGGTTGAAGAAAAACTATGCCGCACCTGGATTTGCTTTCTTAGAAGCTTGTCCCGACCTCAAATACTTGAGGCTCGAGCACATAGAGGAGCTTTCCGTGGCCAATGCTGAGGAGATACATTCTCACTGCCCAAAATTGGAGCATATCGAATTACATGGGCGTGCACTCCAACAGTTAAAGGACAACCCGCTCAAGGATATTAAACCAGCAACACATGTACGCAAACTTATGCTGGAGTATGAGAAAGCATGGTACAACTACGAATCATGGTTGATGTATGTCGCGTTGAAGTACCCGTCTCTGGAAGTTCTAGACATCAACAGTCGTCGTTCAACTGTTGCGATCTATCCGCCGGAGGTGCCGGAAAATGCAGATAAGCAACTCTGCTTTGATACGCTGGCTCAACGTTGTCCCCGCCTTCGAAACTTCAGCGTCACTTCCCTCACTTTAAGTCATATTTTCTTCGAATCGCTGAGCAACCATAAAATCAACCTTACTGTCCTTAATCTTCACGATCTGAAACATGGCAGAGACAGTATTTTACGAGCCATTGAATGCGCGAAAGACACACTTCAAAGTTTCTCCGTGACGATCCCAGGATCGATTGACAAGTCTGAATTACTGGAACGATTGAGTGCCTGTCGACAGTTAACTGCCCTGAGTATTGCCGATCACGACCGTTTCGAACCTGAAGTCTATGCAATTGAAGAAGTCTTGAGCTACTGCAAAGGATTGAAAACATTGGAACTCACGCAGGTTCCAATCCTTTCAGATGCAGTAGTAGAAGCACCGACACAGCAATACCCTCTTTCCTGTCTGAAGGTGAAGGAAACTATTTTTAATCAGAATTTCCTCGATTCCCTTTCAAGCCTCTGTCCAAAGCTACGCGACCTGTCCATAGTCAGGTGCTCTCGAGAGTACCGGCATGCCGACATAGAGGTAAAGATCGACCTTCCAAGGCATCGACTTTCTTCCGTCACGCTAGATGAATTGCAGCATCGTTTAATTGTGGATAAGACCAAATATGTCTGCGTGATAACGAAGGATCGAGAAAGATGGTACTATACCAGCTATGGTACGGGGAGAAACAAAAAGAAGGTCACTGCAAAGTCGTTTACAGACGATGAGTCAGATCTGCTCAAAGAAATTATTGATGGTCCATCCACTAATCCTCGTCGTACAAAAAAGCTTAAGGGTAGCAGAGGAGAAGCAGTTGCCTGGGACTTCGAAGAGGTATTATGCGGATATACCACAATATCGTGCGAATCTCTAGATAGCTTAGTTGTTAAGGGTATTCAACTGATATAGTTAAGCATATCTCTGTTCAATTATAAAATTCCTTCGAACCATTACTTTCTTTGCAAAGACGCCCAGAGAAAACACAGCGGTATCGGAAAAATCGCGGGAAGTCCGCATCATACACAAATCTGACAAAATTTCTTACCTGAAGGTTTTAGCATGTACGCCTTCCAGACGAGAACGTTTTGCAGGACTCTTAGAACACATTAGATGAGATGGCAAGCACAACAAAGTGAGTTACCTAGATCGTCCTGGTGCCATCACACAAAGTCGCCTGTTAGGAACAGTCATTAGCACAAAATCAAACGAATCCTGATCAAACAACACTTACAGCTCCCGGAGGATCTACAGCGCATTTTTTCTTGTGAACACCCACAACATTGTGTTGCGGATGTGTCATAACCGTCAACCAATAACAGATTCAAAAACTCAGTATCAAAATGTTACTGCAGCGGGATCACTTACAATAGGTAGCAAACGTGGTCAGCGAGAAAACGAAATAGCGAATACCAAATAGACTTGAATAGCCTTCACCATAGATGTCCCACCGTTGGAAGGGTGTTAGCTTGGTTTGTCTTGGAGTGAAACCGCTTACCCTTGATTCTCGGTAAAGACAAACGAGGACGATGAACCGTGCAAGAGTCCATTACACAGTAGAGTATTGGCATACAAAAGAATAATAATGACAAACCTTTTAGTTAAAAGAAAAAAGAGCTGATACCATTACAAGGAAGCCAACCCGTCACCGCAATTAGTAGTTGATGATATGGCTCACGCGGAAAGAGGGTCCTGAAGAACAGGTTAGTCCGTGACATGATTACCAATAAAGAAAAAACACCGTCAAGTTGAATTCATTTGAAAGAGTGAAGAAAAGGTATAAGAAATGACAATCGGATGGACTATTCCTCTTTAAATATGTGTTTGAGAACGGGAACAGGTCATGCCTAGAACAAAAGAAATCTTCTCGCATAAATCATAATGAACATGTTGTGTGATCAATAGAGGTCTCAGACATGAAGAATATCTAATACAAATCAGATCATTGGAACACCCATGCTATAATAGCAAATTCATTATATTAATTCTAGTACGAGAAAGAGTGATGCATAAATCATCATATGTAATCCGAAACCACTATCCACGAACAAAGGTGTTCCAGTTCACCTAATATTCAAGCCGGCGTCAATGAGCGAGATACAAGTGCTAGATTATGTATCACATTATAACAAAGACACTATGAAGGCAGTGTAAATAAATATCGCTTGCAACCCTAATAATCGGGAGAAGACGTGGAGTCGTCCAGGAACCGATCACGTGGGACCTTTTGATTTTCCCGAACTGGACTGCGAACGATGGAAAGATTAACGAAAATCTCGCACCCCTTTTTCCTTCCCATGGCCGATGAAGACAAGGAACTTGAACGCTACTTTTCACAATCAGAAAAACAGCTGGAGATTGAGCGTGTTTTAAAATGCTTCAAACTAGACCCATTTTCCGTTTTGGAATTACCTTACGTCAAACCTGATCCCAAAGCGATTAAGTTGCAATATCGCAAAAAGAGTTTGATGATCCATCCGGACAAAGTAAAGCACGACCGTGCTGAGGAAGCTTTTGCAATGCTGAAAAAGGCTGAATCAGAACTCACAGATGAAAGCCGTGTGAAGTTTTTACTAACGGTTCTGGAAGAAGCCAAAGTCGAAGCATTGCGAAGTCATGGACACAAGGTGAAAACGCAGGTTCAAGACGACCAAGTGGAATCAACTACCACGGTGGATGAACAACAATACCCATTCTTAAAGACAGATGAGGGTCAGAAAGCCGTACGTGAACAGCTTAAACAGATCCTGATCAACATGGAATTGCGACGTCGACGAATGCTTAAAAAAGAATTAGAAGCAGAAGGTATGGATATATCCATCATGACAACGCGTTCATCTAACATGGTTTGTTTAGGTGCGGAGGCACGTAAAACTGAAGAGGCTGCCAAAGAACGAAAGCGTAAAGCGGAAGAGGCAAAGCTATGGGAAGAATCACGAGATAAACGCGTCACCAGTTGGCGTGATTTCCAAAAGAAGGGCAAAAAAGTAAAGAAAACGAACCGATCAGGCATGTAATAAAGAAACATGCTGTGTTGTAAAATTTTTATTTGCGTTGTCTATGAACAGGGTGGAAAAAAGGATTAAGGTTTTTAGGCCTTCAAGTTCTATAAGGAATAGATTAACATCTCCCACTTCATCTTAATTAAAATATACTTACAGCGATGACGGCCTTGGTGTAGTCAGTGTTGCTTGAGCGACCGCCCAAGTCAGCAGTCAAGGTCTTGCCCTCAGCAATGGTCTTGAACACGGCCTGCTCAATGTTTGCAGCCTGCTCATTCAAGCGCATGTGTCTCAACATCATGATACCAGAGAGCAACAAAGCGGTGGGGTTAGCCTTATCTTGACCCTAGAATAAAAAAAACAGTCCGTTAGACCATCTCTCTTTTCGCAAAACATTGTTATTACTTACAGCAATATCAGGGGCAGTACCGTGAACAGCCTCGAAGATGGAGGCGTCACGACCAATGTTGCCGGAGGGAGTCAAACCAAGACCACCAATCAAACCAGCACACATATCGGAAAGAATATCACCGTACAAGTTGGGCATAACCATCACAGTGTCGGCGTAGTGGGAGGGGTCAGAGGTGATCTACGGTATAATTCAGTACGCGAACTCATTTCCCATAGTAGTGACTTACATGAAGACAAGCGCGATCCAAAAGCACATCATCGAACTTGATGTTAGGGAAGTCCTTGGAGACCTGCTTGCAGACATCCAAGAAAAGACCATCAGCAAGTTTCCTATACAACCAGCATATAAACGATTGCCCTCCTTTACGCGATAATCTTTACTTACATGATGTTGGCCTTGTGCACAGCAGTCACGCGGTCTCTGCCGACAGCCTGGGCATAGGTGAAAGCGTAACGAGCGCAACGTTCGGAAGCTTCCTTTGTGATCAACTTGATCGACTGAACAACACCATCAACGACCTAGTAAATCGTACTAATTAAGCAAACAGTGCATCTCCATCTACCCAAGTACTCCTACCTCATGTTCAATACCAGAGTATTCACCTTCGGTGTTCTCACGGATAAGAACAGTGTTGACGTTCTCGTAGGGTGTCTTGAAACCGACCACCGAGCGACAAGGACGGACGTTGGCGTAAAGGTTGAAAGTACGGCGGAGTGTCAAGTTGAGCGAAACGTGACCCTTGCCAATGGGTGTGGCAAGAGGACCCTTGAGGGCGACAGTGCTCTTGCGGACACTCTGGATAGCCTCGTCGGGGATAGCAGTCTTACCGTCCTTAATGACAGGAGTCACATCCACTTCCTCCCATTCAATAGGCGTCTTGGCAGCAGCAAAGATTTCCTTGACAGAGCGCGAGATCTCGGGACCGATACCGTCACCGGGAATCAAAGTGACCAAGTAGTTGCCCTGCAACGAGTAAGATGGCGGTTCCTTCGACCGAAAATAACAAAGTGCTTACATTTTCATTCTTCTGAGCAGAGAATGCCTGGGTAATGCTGGGAGTAGCTGTCGTGATAGAACGGAAAGCGTTGGTCTAACACGTGGGTTTGGTTAACAAATAGAAGAAGGCAAAAAAGAGCGCGAACTACCTTGACAGAAGACACGGCGCTGGTTCTAAGAGCGGCAGTGGTGGCACGAGACAAGAACATCTTTCGAAGAAAAGGTAAACAAAAAATGGAAGAAGGAAAAAAAGTATATAAATTTTATTATGTCACTGTTTGGCCGGAATTCACGGACTAAAAGATTAGCCGGGTATTTTAGATAAAACTTTATCCGACCTTCATGAAGTTGTACAAGCCACGATAAGAACATTGTCTCAAATCTGCTGCACATCTTTTCGCTTCTATTCCATCACATCAGAAAATAAATGAAGATACGCTTTTCATTAGCTGCAATACAAGCAAGAAGTTAACTTTGTTTCATGAAAAAGTATTTGATACTCAGCTTACCGGGAAATAAGCAGTTCGTATCAAGAAACAATACACATGACAGATACGACTCTTGCAATGGATCTACGTAATGCAATCTGCATTGATGGTGCGGAAAACGAATCACACTACGAGACCTATCATAATCGAAGCCATTGAAGGTTTCCCATAAGATGGTGAAATTCCGCAATGGATGTAGATATTAGGTTACCATGCACTGAATACAGGTTTAAAGCATAGCGCGGCGTTCAACGAGCTCATGTTAAAGTCTATCAGTAATATAATCGACGTTTAGTATTGTATGTCCGCTGGGCTATATACCCCAAGTATATTGCACGCTCACAGGGAAGATGTGGGCGTCTTGTACGTGGAAACAGCATAGATTTCCGTTTCTAAAGGACAGAGAGCTTACTAGTGCAAATATATCGTCAGAGACACTAACCATTTGGACGACCCGTCATGATCCATTGATATCTGCAAAATTGATGAATATGATGAGAGCAATTACACGAACATTTGTAGCCCCGTAATCCTCCAAATGCACCATGCCGAAATTGGGCTATAACATCTAGATGATGGAATGGTTAAAGTTAGCGGTAACTTCTGTGATAACAGCGTAACTATTGGTGTATCTTTTGTTTGTCCAATAATGTAGATATGGAGACTACATTAGAAAAGGATCAAGAATGAGGTGTGCTAATTTTTTGCTGAAAGGTCTTTCCCGCAGGTAGATTATTTAACCGGCGGAAAGGTACAGAGTCGTACAGGACGGGAAAGCCAACGACCCCTCTCAAAATAACTCGTGCCATAGAATTGTACGCGATTACTATACCGAACAGTCTTTCTTTTCTTCACCCGTCCTTGTTTCTCTTCGTCAGACTTCTATTTTCTCTGTTCAGCATGTAATTGTTCTTTCATTCGATAAAAGACACGACAATAATATTACATTATCGTGTCTTGAGATCATTGCTTTTCGTGTTGGACACATTGTTGTTTCTTTCCCCGCTCATTATAGAACGTTATACAAGAAGTTGATGATATACATCAACCACTTAATTGCCTGCGAATTCCGTTGTCAGAGACGAAGCGAGCTATTTCTCTTTGATTTGACATCCACCTCAAAGCAAGTGTTCCAATCAACTTTCCTAACGTCTGGAATATGTGTTCCTCAGCAACCTCCGCGGTGCTGATTGCAAAGTTATGCGTGTTGTTCTAGGTAAGACTTTCCGTATACGCATAAATTACTGATTGTTTTGCCCAGAGAAGCTCGTCTTCATTAGGCCCAATGGTCATCTCTAGAACAACCAAGACCAGTACGCAATTAAAAAAAATAAAGACCATGAAGCTTGCCAGTGGACTTCATTTGCATGAGTAAACTTTTATCGCAGGTAACCAGCATTTGATTTTCTATCCTAACTGAAAGTATCGTACAATCTGATTGTAGTGTATTGATGCATCTTTTCTTTTCCAAAGTCCAGACTTTGATCATGTAATTTAAAGTATGGCTTCAACCATACCAATTCCCTCCTTCTCCAGAAGCTCAATGATTGGATCATTGATATCTGCTGACATAGGAGCAAGGACACCTTTCTTAGTCAACTTGCCATCCAAGATTAGTTGAACTGCAATACCGCATGGGACACCAACGGTCTTCGCCATTGCCATCTGTTTTCCGGGGACACCGTACTCAACTAATGTAGATGTACGCGTCTGATGTGTTCCATCCTTAAGCTCAATTTCGAAACGATGCTGTAAGAACACCATATCGCGTTCACCTTCCTCGTACTGCATCTTTTCTTCCAGAGTGGCACAGAAAGTGTCCAGCAAGTTTCCGCGACGATGTACTTTGGTGTTTGAGAAGAATCCAAGCCAGCGCATGCCGTCCAAGATCTGGGCTTTACGTGGATTGTTGTCGAGATCGGTCTTGGCAATGATTGCAGCTTTCAACGTATTCTCATCTGTACTGGCTGCACCGGTGATGTTTGCAAGCACTTGGTTCCATGCAATCTCTGGGGCACTGCTTAATAGATGTGGCTGTTCTTCCTCACTGAGGAAACCAAGATTGACAAGAGCTTTAACAAACTGACAGAAGCCGTCATATCGAAGAGTTCCACGGATGATGGTCTTCGCCTCAGGAATGTTATAACGCTTGTCATAGGGAGTTGAGTCACGGTTGCCGTAACCGACAAAAGCATAGCCAGGATAGCCAGAGTTCAAGGGTCTGGCAGAATCCATCAAAGCTGTACCAGAAACTTCAACAACCTAAATATTGCTATTCATCAGCACGCTATACTATTTGACCGAACCAAGTCGACTAACCTTTCCATTTTCGAGGTACTTAGCTGTGTTCTTCAAGGCCAAAAGGACACCGCGAGCTGACCAAGAAAATTTGTAACCAAAAGGATTGTTGGAATTTTCGGGAGCAGGGAGTCCACCACAGAAGGAAATGAACTCGAGCAACTACAACCCATGCTCGTTAAAACACTCTCATTTAAGTGTTCATTCTTACCTTGCCACCCTGTTGATGCACTTCATCAATGGTGCGGACAGCATAGAGATGGTCAATACCAGGATCCAAACCGATCTCATTCATGACCGTAATACCGGCGTCCTTAGCTCTGATTCATTTCGTCAGCGCCACATTTTTAGTGATGAATAACTTACGCTTGGTCGTATTCCATCATAGCAGGCGATACATAAGATGTAGTGACAACGTTCTTCTTGTACTTGACAGCAGCCTTGATCACCTTGGCATGATAGATGTAAGGAATCAAGCTAAACAGGTCCGTGTGAGTTTTCTCCGCAATCATCCCGCAGGGGTAATAAACATACCTGATAACGAGATCATGCTTGGCAACCAGATCCTCAATGGCCTTCTCATCGCTGATGTCACACGAGACGGCTGCCGTGTTCTTGGGAAACTGTTTGACTAACGCCTGTGCGTTTTCGAGTCTTCTACTGGCTAATGGAAAGAGCGTTTGTCAGCTTACAGTGCATCAGATTTTATTGCTCAATACCAATTGTCAGTCTGTTCTCCGGACGACGCAAGATGTATTCGACAGCAGGAGCGGCAACAAAGCCGGAACCAAGCAAAAGGATGTGTCTACGCGTCAATGTCGTTCTTAGTGTTATTTTCCTTTTCCCGAGGTGGTTCCTTACTTTTCAGACATGACAAAATATAAAACTCTGAAATGGAAAGCTAAACAGAAAGGATGGGAAAAGAAAGAAAAGGAAAATGCTTACGCTCGTGTTGATGGGAAATTAAGCAGAGTGTTTGCTTTAGGTTTCGGAGATGAACGTCCATTTTTGGAAACCATCTTAGATTTTGAAAGATCAATCTCCCTTGCTTCATCTGTGTTTCTACGCGTATTTGGTTACTATCACGCGTCTTACATCTATCCCACCGTGCTTGTGGAAATACATGGCGTCAGAAAGTTGCTTCCAGGCAGAGATTTAGGGAAGCATTTACGTTTGAACACCTGACCCGTGAGAACTGCGCTCTTTAAAAATCTCCCAGGCTATAACTAGGCCTTGTTCGCAAACAGTACGTCATTAGGAGCGTCTGTCCTCCCTGTTATCCGATAAATTACTACCAATAGAAGTGCGATACTAGATTTTGCCTACGATTTTCCCTCAGTATAAAGCTACTGAGGCATTAGCCCAAATGAACCCTTCGTGATAAGCAGGGCTAAGGCAAACAAAGAATCAATAGGTATTGGACATAGGTAAGCGGAAACGATAATCCTTCTGTCTATTGAATAAACTGTTACATTGATCTAAACAAATTCCGCGTTTTTTGGAAAGTAAAGTTCGCGTTAAGAAAATCAATTTGTTGTTTAACACACTTAAGCCGTAAAATTTACTCGCACAAACTTAAGTCTCCGAGCAACAGACAGCACCACTGAGATACTCTAACATGCACTTGGTTGCTCCTCTCCGGGAAATCATTATGATGCGTGCATGGATGCTGTACCTACGACATGCGTCAGTCCGGTTAAGAGAAGGACGCTTTTTGGCTTTCGTTGGGATGCCAGCCTTGTACCGACAATGGACCTTTGGAGTGCAGGACATCTGTTAGATACTTACTGTGGGATCACAAGTGTCTTGATTGCTATTAGTTGAACCTTGATCTTTATGGATGGAAGTTTGACAAGTCTAAAATGGCTCCACGGAGGAGGGTAATAAGATCAGCAAAGATGCGGAGGCGATTGGATTGGTGTTTTGGCAATCGATTTTCTTTACTTTCTTTTCAAAAGATTAATGTCGACCATTTGATCTTGTTCCAGATCAAGCTATATATCCAAAATAAATAGATAAAAGATGTGCATCCTGGAGCAGATGTATGCCTTACAATAACTAATACGAGTACCTCCAAGCAGGCTTAAAGTTGCCGAGCGACAATAATTGGATCTTGAATCGCATAGCGCTTTTTTGGCAATTGTCAATGGACTCCATAGTCCTGATTGTTGCAAGTTTCCCACCTGTCACATCGCCAATAGGTTTAGCCTTGTACATCTTTCTTGCAAACCTTGGCTTGTTTGATTGTCAAACTGTGCGTAAGCTACTAATTGTTACCAGACGGTGCTAAAAGGGGGGTTGGAAATCCTTATAATTTACTTTGCGAAGCTGTGCGAACGTGGATTCCCAACCGTTTTGCTACCACAGAACCGTTCATGCACCTGCTGATACCTCTGATCTTGTCATAACGAGTGTAAGAAGCATAAGCACATTTTTCTTTCGTATCCCTCATACAAGAACTCACATTTCCGTACTTGTATACTTCCATCGTGACAACTCAAGGAGATTCCCTCTGGAGACGTTGGCTTTTCATATAGAACCATCTCTTTACGCACGGCTTTTACCAGAATATTCATTTGAAACCACGACCATAGATGTTTTTTGACAGGTCCAACTATCGTACCGCCCCCTTTCCCGAATGTGGCACTTCATGGAAGCATGACAATTGTGGCACCAAGGACGATGTTGCTTAGTACGTATCCAAAAATAGTACGTTGACAGATTGTTCCATTGTCCCGATCATGGAATTCTGCACAGGCCTTCCGCAACGTCCACCTGCCTCAGGTGTAACTGGGTAGTCGCATGTAGGCTTTGCTGGTCATTTTAGAAGGCGTAATTCCGACCTACTGTAACTGCGCATAGAGGGGAAACAACCCAAATTTATTAATAGTTTTCAACTGTCCATAGCAAGATGAGCTATTATATGATTCTATAAGTGTTCTAACCAGAACCACTGTTTCGCACCACTGGATGACAGTTCCGATGGTAGTGGAAGATGTAAGCTTTTCTTTCCGGTCTCAGTTGTCACTCACTGCTATTTCAGCAAAGAAGTTGTTCTCGAAGCATATCACGCTATTTCTGACGTTATCCACTCGGATCTTCTGGATTATTGCTTAACATCGGTTGGCCTCATGTTTTGATAATGACGTACCGTCTTGGTCATCCCATCTCTCGTGGCGTGTCGGAGCTAGAAAAATGTGGCAAAGAAGAATCATGGATAGCCGCAACCTAATACTCTCTGTGTACACAGCGTAGCCTGTTTTATACATAACGCGACCAGTGTACACTCTTTGCTCTTACATTGCATCTTCATGTGCTACGTATACTACCTGACTAATCGATATGTTAACAAAACATAGCGAAATGCTATCGTCAGCCAGCTCCACTTTTTTTTTAAGTTGTGAGCTGGATGTCATACGGATAATCCATTGTAGGAGGTTTTTCCCGATATCATCTCGTGAAAAACCGAACCGTTCCTCAGTCTAGCCATTGCTCGATGCTATATCAGCCTTTATCAAGTTCTGGCACAATCTTTGCAGTCTGCTACCAGTCTGGACATGTGTCCACTAGCTACGATACTTATGTTCAGTCAGTGATGTAGTTTCATATGTGTGTCGTAACCAAGTATTCCACCCAATCCTATCTTTTTCAACTGTGTACAAGGTGGCTTGTAGATCCACATTAATGGATTGAGTGTAACGTACACATGGTGTTTTTCGAGCAAATAAGGAAGGATGTACTTCTCTGCAATATGGCGGCGGCTGAAAAGAGACACTTACTTTGGAGATCTAGCTCGTCTATCGGGTTGACAACGTGCATCCACTGGCGCGCCGTTAGGTGAAACTGCCAATGAAGTGGTCGCAGGGGACCTTCTGACGTCACGTAACGTGGATTGAGATCCATTCATTTCCGAACTGTCCGTCTCTTTTTCGGCTGCGAGTGTTTTCGAACAAATTTTTTTTCTCTCTTTCTCCCCACTCCATACCATGTACGCCAACGTCCTTGCTCGCTCCGCTATCCGTTCTCGCGTTGCCTCCCGTCAGGTTATGCGCTCTGACCTCTACCACTTTGAAAACACCGACGGCCAGGTAAAATGACTTGACAAAAAGAATGCCATGACTAATGGGCAATGTAGAACCTTCCTTTCAACACCAAGAACCGCGCTGGTCTCGCTATCAAGATGACTTTGTATCTTGGTCTTGGTTTCGCTGCTCCTTTCCTTGGTAAGTGCGAATTGAGATGGTCGATTTTTGATGATTGCTTATCAATGTTCTTACTCTTTTAGGTGCTGCCTGGCAACTGTAAGTAGTTGGAACACAAACCTAACTTTCTTTTCTAACAAAATTTTGAAAGCCACAAGTCTGGTTAAACAAAACCGCTGCGCTCAGCCCCTTTGCTTTTTTAATATATAATAAAAGAAACAGAAAGCCTCTGTGCACTCGAACTCTGTCCAAAAATAAGGCGCGTTTCTGTAACTAAAAAAGACTTTTTTGGGGGGTTAGGATCAAACAGCATAAAATCTGTCGTTCCTTGTTTGTAAAGTTCTTTTTTTTTCCCTTTCCCATGCGCACAACCTTTCTGCATTGTCTCCTTGGCTGTTTCATACTAGTAGTTGTCAGGGCTGATATTTCATCTTTTGGATTACCTCGTCAGGGACATTGTGCACTCGCATATAATGGTTCACTGTATATTTTTGGTGGAGAACCAAATAACACAGATATATCGTTGACGTTTTCCACAACCATAACACAACAGCCACAGGTGCGCTCTTTACGGATCAACCAGACTATCCCACAAAATAGTACATGTATTATCACAAGTTACGGTCAGGCGATCTTTGGCTTTAATCAAACGCTCAATCTTCAAACACTCCAGTGGAACTCTTCCGAAAGATTGAACGAGCTCCGTCCAGGAATACCCGCAGCACTATGGAAGGATTATCTTGTTATTGCTGGAGAGAACATAACGACTGCCTTCGACGTAAGCTCTCAAACAGTATCCATGTGGATGCCTTTAGCAATGCATGCACTGACACCGACGCCAACCTTCGGCGCACGTATGGCTGTCACTTCTCGATGGGTCCTTCATTTCAGTACCACTCCGCGACTCGACCTTCTAACAGGCACCATTGAACTGCTACCTTACAATACCACGATCCATTTCTTTGATCCAATACAGCTCCTATGGAAGGATCAAACGGTACAATTTGCCAGCTTTACGAACCAGATCACCATCGCACCGATTTCCTCCGATAGCTTGTTGATTGTCCCGGAACTCGCTGAAGATTTTTCTCCGTCAATCAGAAATTCCATCAGTCTCCCACAGAAAATGTTAGCGAAATTAGATGTCTCGCCACACGAACCGATCGGTAATATCACCTGGATCGCTTCGGGATCGTATCGTCCAACGATGGGTGCATCGGTGACAGCTATTTCCCAGGACCAGTTACTTATTTTTTATGGCGGAAGTCATGTGAGCGTCGAAAATCTTCAATTTTGGAACACAACTTCTATGCAGTTCCTTAGTTCACCGTCATGGTGGATCGACGCATATCGATCAACGCAAACTACTATAAAACCACAATCATCACCATCCCAAGATCCAACGAAGGCAACTGTGAACAATGTTCCAATCATTTTGGGTACAGTACTAGGTGTTCTAGGGCTTGTTGTCGCCTTGGTTACCTTGTATTTCATTTATAAATGCAGACGGCGAAGGAGGGACCGCCTTGTAGGCAAACCATATCAGCCCGCCCCACCTCCGAACGTTCAAGAAGAACTTCCCACATATATGTCTCAGCTGCGTCGTGGTTTATCATCCATGACGACGAAATCGGCGCCCTGCACCATCCCTTGCGAGCAACCGTCATCGCCAACCACAGAATGTTCAGAAACACGTCGATGCAGCCGATTTACGGAACATTTTGATATGAGGACACTGTTATTGCATTCCGATGGTGAAAACAAAGCATAAGAAACCGGATGTACAGATAGAAGAGGGTTAAGGTCAGGTTCATGTATATTTTTATTGCTTCAGCTCCCCGTACATAAAAGTTTATATCGTAATTAGCATGTGCATCGTGTTGATACCTAGTGGAAGAAAACGCTTTCTTTTTATTGTTTCAGCACTCTGAAGCTTGTTATTTGACATTAACTAGAGGCTATGTCAACTGTGCCAATCGTGCTGTCATGGATGGTACATGACACGATGCTTAACAAAAAGGCAACTGTTAATTATAAAATGCTAACCTATCGTCTCTAACTGACCCTATGTTATATATATATATATTGTCGACAGGGAATAATAGCATTCGCGTATTAGACAAACAAACGAAGGGCATTGTAAGTTAGTTACTTGATTGCTTGATATGAATTATGAATTTTCGGAGACACAACAATTTTTTATGGAGACCTGTATTTCCGTGTGGTTAAACGCTTTGTTTATTTATTTATTGACTTGTGTATAACCCAGATCACTTGTTTTTGAATCGGTCTCAGGCATTCTAATTTTTATGGGTGCACCATAAAACAGGGATAGCGCTCAATAACGTATTACCCGACTTAGAGCATCACCCTTGATATTACTGTTGTGCAGGAATCGGAGATACAGAGCCCACACAAGAGCGAAATGGACAATTGTTTACGTAGATTTACTACTTTTATGATAACGCGCTCAGAGTGATTTTATTTCTATCCATCGCTTACATCACACCTTGTCGTATGTCATTTGAAATTCAGATATATTTAGTGATGGTGTATACCGGTGCGGGTTACTGACCACAGGCATTGTTACTGTAGAAAGATTAAACACAAGTTCCTCCGCTCGGATTAAAGTTTGGATGTATTAGAGAAATGTTGATGATCCCACTCTTAAGAACGTCTAGAATACGAAAGCTGTGCAGACGTGCTTAGAATAGAAGCTTCCATCTGTTCTGCTTTTCTATTTCAAACCCATTACCTCATGACGGACAAACATGTCCCTCGAGTGTATTTTACAATTGCATGACAACAGCTGTTAATCACTTACATAAGAAACCTAAACAAATAAATGCTGCATATTGTCCTCCGTTGCCTTTGATACAAAGTAAATACACTATTTCTGAAAAGTATCCGGATTAAAATAGACATACGGTTATCTAATAGAGCAGGCATGTCAATAGCATTTACCTAAGCAGTGCAAACGTCTGCGCGTCTTTGATACGCGGGTCATGGTTGCGGTGGCGGTGGGGTTCTTCTGAATGGGGATAGCCGCTCACCAGAAACTATGTGTGATAATGAAATTGCATGGATGTTCCTTGATGCGTCTGTATCCCTTTGCCATACTGTTCCGCAACTAGTACAGTTCAGAACACTATGCAAATGTTGATTTGCATCAATATTGGTGTCTTCCAATTCCCAGACCGCCCCTTGAACAAATTTGCGAGGTGCAGTATTCATCGACGTTGATTAGCACCAGCGCCCCTTCTCGCTCAGCTTCTTTCATCAGGCGTTTATAACGTTCGGCCAAACCAACAGGTTTCGATCCATGTCAGCTACGCCCCGAATTGAGCGTCTCTGAACGCGATGAGAGTAACCTTGCTGGTGTCGTGGTCGGTGGGAGTCTTTTTCCATTTGCTACAGCGTAATTGGTAGCGAGACCGACAGCACCAATGCATAATAGTGGAAGAATACTTACTGGAATTTGGGTTCCTGTGATGCAGGTGGACTCGGAGGCCGCTGTCGCCGCTTCCATCGTCTTGCGCACCTTACACCGTCTCTTCGCATTGATTGTTCGTAAATAACGGACGAAAGCCTTTCGAAGAAAGAAGTGGAAACCGTACTCAACATCGTCAATTGTCTCAGACCGTACTTGGCAAATCACGACAACGAGTAGAATAACCCAGCTGCAGCACTGCCGTTTGTGGTTCTCGCAAATACGATATTAACAATTACTGGCTACAGCGAATTTGCACGCGAAATATCTCCCATTGTTGGACCATTCCATATTCATACGCTTGAACTTGACGCGGCAGCAGTTTATGAAATGGTCGGATCGCAGAAGTATGGAGATTTTTGTCTCTTTGACTCGACAGGCAACGAGATCACAAACATCCAGCAGGTAAACAGAAACAAACGAGCCGTCCTTGGGTTGTTTCTGGATATGCAGGCGATCATTCAGATTTGTGACAGATACGGTTTGGATTTCCAAGATCGCATCATGATTACCCCCCAAAAGGCGGCTATCCTTGTCGGCTCAGTTAAATCTGATGTTCAACCTGCTACCTCCGCGTATGACATCCGTAGAAAGGAAAAGCGGGAAAGATCTACGGCTGCTCAACCGCAGGTCGATAAAGACGAGTCGCAGGAAAGGCTGAACCACTTAGAGCAAACCATCAAAGAATATGAAGCAAGTATGCGACAACAGCAGAAAGTAGTGAGAGGCGCGGAACAATCACTTCAAGAAGCAAAAATGCTGCGGTCAACACATAGGCGAGATCCCAAAGCATATGCTGAACTGAAACAATGTAGAGTGGTACGCGCCCAAGTCGTTACAGGGCTTAATCGTATCAAACTACGCTTCAAGGATCTGCGACAGCAGAAGCATCATACTCAACGGTGTCTCGATGACCATAAAAGACAACAAAAGCCTAGCTAGGCCAGAAAGAAGAGCAAAGCCGAGCACAAGGAAATTCCTGTTACTGTTCCCAGCATACAGCGGCCCTCTTGTGAGGACTACACCGAAAAAAAATGATCTATCCAATTTTCGCAAGGAGGCACAGGAAGCCGGCAAGAAAATCATTTTCAGTGGGACCGATTACGGGTTCTGCACCATGTCAACCATGGTGCCCTTAACAGAAGAGCGATATCGATTCCAGATTGATCTTTACAACAAGTTTCGGGCACTATTGGATGATGGAGATCCAAGCAATATAATAGCTACAGATAACAGCTACGATCAACAACTGTCGCCGATGCCAAAATCGCATGTCATTCATGCGAGGCAATTAGATGGATAGTCTCATGAATCCGTTCAGAACGCAACGAAAGCGGCGGAAGATAGGTCAACCTCTTAATTGCGTTGAAATATAACGCTCTCCTAGTCAAAGCGTAAAGATGTCCTTGAAGCAGAGGAGCTGCTTGCAAACAATTCACTGAAAACAGCTCAAATGCTAGAGCAAGTAGCGCGCTGCCAGAAGGTATATTCCTTTTATTAGTGTCTAAATAAATCTGGAAAACTATATAGATTGCGCGTCAAAGCCGGGAGACGCTCTGGTCATTCTATCATTCTCCTCGTGCAAAAAAGAAAGACGCACTCAAGAACTACAAAATCAGCGTATGTACGATCGAGTGGCGGCAAAAGAACGAAAAATTATTCAAGGAGCGTTACGAAAAAAAGAAATACATGCCCATCATGTGTATAGGGACGCAGGGAACATGTGTAGGAAGTCGACCGAAAGGACATAGCAAACGAGGAAGCGGCAAATTGCGACAGCGGCACCGTCGCTACACAACTGTAAGTATGATAAACGAGCACCGGAGCTCGCCGACATGTCCGTTCTGCTTCCACCTAGTTATCCGACCAGAGGCGACAAAGCTAATCAACGGGAAGAAAAAATCGGTTGCCGTCAACGGGTCGTCCACATGCATGAACAACGCCTGTCCAATTTAACAAATTGGACACGCTACGCAGAACCGCGATGCTTTTGCAGCGTTATGCATTGGATTAGCTGGAGCTTCCAGACTCCTTTCCGGTAACATATTACTACCATTCGAGAGATCAGCCGCTACAAAGCTGACGAATTTTTTTGCCCCAGACACCCGTGAAGGGTAAATAATATATAATTCGGGGTTTTGCAGCTAACCATATGTCTAGATGCTCTGGTGGCCGCCTTCAAACCGAGGGAATTACCTCCTAGTATCCGTAGGTTAATGTCGGAGAGACAATGTCAGCACTAACAGGAAAAAAATTCCGTTGACGTTTTTAGCGGAAGTGTATGTAAATAACGTTTCTGCACAGACTTGTTGGAGGTGGATGTCTACGTACTACGATGATCTCTGGTAAATGTTGTATAACCTAGAGTAATGTACATCCATTCATTGGTGAAGTCTCCAGATTACCTCAAGTTAAACTACGATAACGTACTGAGGATATCGACATCATCCATCAAATGAATACTCGATCCTCGCTGTTGGTATATCATGAGACTTCATTTATCAACTGTTTTCAAAGATGTTGAAGAATCAAAGAAGACTTTTAAGAAAAGAATATGAGACGGGAGAAGTCAGCGAGACTGAGATGAAGATTTTTATTATTCAAAGAGTCTTCTTTTATATGTTTCTAAAATATGATCGGGACATTGATAGTGAGACATCTTGTAAACCAGTAATGACGAGAGTAAAAGTTTTCATTCAACTGAGTCCAAAGATACCAATGGTGCAATCACAAAAGTGATCTACAATTGGTAGCGAAAATAGACAATGATGGCCCTGGACAGTCGGTAACAAAAATCAGGAACTAGATTTAGATTACCACAGGTCCGCAATGAAGAAGAAA